>JAMQGT020008653.1:0-80442 GCA_024447675.2 Pterophyllum scalare | reverse complement strand
TGAGCAGAGGGAAGCAGGTTCCCCCTGATGAGGTTTATCAGCAGCACATCCACTGAGGTAGACCTTCTAGGGTCAGTTAGGATTGTAGTTTTGTGGAAGTCCAGAGGAAGTCGACACTCATCCAGACCATCAAAGATGAACACAACCTGGAAGTCTTCAAAGCTGCAGATTCCTGCTTCTTTGGTTTCAGTAAAGAAGTGATGAACAAGTTCCACCAAGCTGAACTTTTCCTCTTTCAGCACATTCAGCTCTCTGAAAGTGAATGGAAACATGAACTGGATGTCCTGGTTGGCTTTGTCTTCAGCCCAGTCGAGGGTGTATTTCTGTGTTAGGACTGTTTTCCCAATGCCAGCCACTCCCTTTGTCAGCACTGTTCTGATTGGTTCATTTCTTCCAGGAGAGGCTTTAAACATGTCTTCTTGTCTGATTGTTGTTTCTGGTTGGTTGGTTTTCTTGAATACTGTTTCAATCTGTCTGACCTCATGTTCATCATTGACCTCTGCAGCCCCTCCCTCTTTGATGTAGAGCTCTGTGTAGATCTGATTCAGAAGGGTTGGGTTTCCTGCTTTAGCGATGCCCTCAAACACACACTGGAACTTCTTCTTCAGAGTGGATTTAAGTTCACACTGACTCCAATGGGAGTCCCTAATGGAAGTTCCTAAAATAATCAATAGACAAAAAATATCAGTAAAGCATTTATCAAGTGCACATGCTTTGGCTATATGTTGATCAATTACTTTAAATCCTCTTACTGCTCTGCAGACGCTCAGCCAGCTCCTCCTGCTTCATTCTCCTCAGGAAATGCAGTGTGATCTTCATAAAAGCCTCTCTGTTGCTCTGCTGCTCATCATCCTCTCTCTCTAAGCATTCTGGGTAATCTGGAATCAGAATCCTTTGGATCTTCTTCAGCTCGTTCTTCACAAAAGTGTTGATGCTGTCCTCCAGCAGCTAAAAACAGAATACTTCATGAATGTTTTAATCACTCCAGAACCTTGACTGGTTGGGCAATGAAAGAAGAGAGGAAAATAAACAGAATACATAGAGACCAGGAACAACAAACAAAGAACTCCAAAAAAAACCAAACAAAAATCACTAAAGAGATAGAAGACACATTTTAAAGCTTTGCAGGAATGACATATAATTGCCCATAGAGTAAAAAGTGTAAGGTGGAGAAGAACAGCTCAGTCCATGATGGAAAGTACACCAGCAGCCTGAGCTCATAGCAGCATAACTTAACTAAGGGATTGTTCAGAATCACCTGCCCTAGTTATAAGCTTTGTCAACAAGGAAAGTTGGAAAGTTTAAGCCTTCTTTTCTGAGGGAAACCTCCCCTCTCCACCTCCCTTCGGTACCGAGGGGCTCTGTCCAAAATATTTTTTATGCTTTAATCCCTGATTAGCAATTAAAAATAGACCTGCAGTAGAAATGTAATTTGGTTGTGAATAAAAATCATTGCAGCGTTAAGCTCATGCAGCCCCCAGTTTTTCAACAAAACCAAGATTCTGAAATTTCTCAGTCACTGCAACAGATTCCCTTTAATGCTAAGTGGATCATCACTGACATGTTTTTCCACGCCTCCACCTTTGTCTACTGTTTGTGTGTTGTGCTCGCTGTGTTGAGAGCTTTTTTTCTCTACTTCAGCTCCCAAAACGGATCGTTATAACCGCAGTTTACTGGTAAGTGCTGCCATTAGCATTAGCGATCATTCACCCCCGTGCAGCTGAAAGAAGCTGAGCAGAGACGATGAGCTCCGGTGGAGCGAAAGTAAACATTTTTCTAGCTTCCAAAAGAAGCTCCCCCTCTAACCTCTATTAAACATTTACTGGGAAACAGCTGGAGGTCCTTCATCAACCACCTGATCAGCAAGTGAAGAACAGAGGACATTGTAGCTGCTCCATCCACTGCTGTTTGTTTCACAAAGGGAAAAATGCACTACGAAAGTTAAAATATGTAGATGAATAGTCCTTACGAAAAAAGTATTTCTTATCTGATTACTCGATTAATCGATGGAGCAATCCATAGAATACTTGATTACTAAAATAATCAACAGTTGCAGCCCTAGCTCAGTCTAACCACCCAGAGTGTTCTGAGCCTGAGGCTGAGGGTTCCACTCCATCCAAGCCCAAGCATATCCAGAGCCAGTGGGTCCTGCTCCGTCGAAGCCTGGGGGTCCAACATCACCCATGACTGGGGTGTTCCATCGTCTTCATCAACACCAGTCTCCTGTCATGCCACCTAAAGGTCTTCGCCGCCAGCGCCAACCACCAAGGCTCCTCTGTCTCCACCATTGACCATGCAGCTGGTCCCATCAATCTGCGCTCTCTGAGTAGCTATGTTCTTTAAGTTTAGTTTATTTCCTGTTTCCTGCCAGCAATGAAAGCTGTGTTTTGAGTTCCCCTCCATCTCAGAGATCTGCATTTTGGGTCCACATCCTGCCTGCCTCACTACCAACTTATGACAAAAGGGGGAATAACTAAACTTCTCACATGCTATGGCATGCAGATTGGAGAAGGTGGAGGTCTGACCAACCTTATGTTTGAAGGACAACTGGCTCTACTTCCTGAGCCACAACATGGAAATGACTAAACAGAATATATGTAAAATTAATTGTTGTACATGTACAGACCATAAATATGGAGTCCAGGTGTGTTTGATGCTGCTGGGGAGACTGACCACTGGGAACCTCTGAACTCTCCTGGTCCACTCTGTGGAGGAATCATGAAGAGTGAGAATAATGAATCAACTACCTAAGCTACTGCTGGTCCTCCATGTCCTACAAAACCAGCCCCCACCAGCTAATGCCTGGAGCTCTGAAGGTGCCCTGTAGTCAGTGATATGAAGACATTTACAATGAAGGTTATTGGCTCCCTGTGTTCTTGCCAGCACTCTTATTATCTTAACACCAGCAACACACAGCTTCAATCATGGTCCAGAATAAAATGCATCTGTTTCTTTTTTTCAAGAACTCAGCAAAGACTAGTCATAGGTTCTAAATTTCAGAGAGGCAGGTCACAAGCCTGAACTCCACTGAACCCACACCTCACACTGTCACTGATTCTGACTTTTAATTACTTTTAATACTGACTTTTACACTTCCAGATTCTTTGTGTACACATTCTGATTCATAGTGTATATATTACATATGATTTATCAATGCAATTTGCACTACTCTCTTGTACAATGTCAGCCTTGATATTAGTCTTCTTTCCTACAATTTTATATTTTATCTGTTTTTGTTTCTATATATAAGTGTTGCATTCATCATTGGCACTCTCACTTTGATGTTTAGTTACTGTAGATTGTGTTATTTTCTTGCTCCTGTTACACAATAATTTCCCTTGGGAGCTCAATAAAGAATCTATCACCTTAGAAATATTGCTCAATTGTGACTGATGAGGTAAAATAGAAGTCAACACATGTGATAGTAAAACCACATCTTTAAATCTTCTGGAATGTTATAGGGCTTCAAGAATGGTAAATAATGAGATGACTGAATAATTTGAATGTTTTCGTAAGTCCAGAATAAAGCAGTGCCATATGGTAGGTGTCACAGGAGGCATCCAGCTGTCTGGTATCAGTATCTATGATTTCCAGATGTTTTGTCTGACCTTTGGTAAGAACTGGGTTAGCTTTGCTTTGATCCAAGCACTGAATAAACTGCCCCAAAGTGATGCTTCTTTTGTCCATCTTTTGTATCCTCAGTGTCTCCCATCAGTGGACTTTATTCACTCTGACTGAGTCAGAGACAATAATGCGCATTTTTATGTATAACAGACCTGCCTACAGCAAAGCTCTGCTTACCTAAACATGTTAGAAATGTCAGGAATCCAGAACTCTGCAGCCAGAGTCCTTACTAGAGAACATATTACACCTGTTTTATAGTCCCTAGACTGGCTGCTAGACTGGGTTTTTGCAAAGTTTGGAATAAGAAAAAAACAGCAGTTTGAAGTTAGAGTTTATTTTATGAATGCAAAAAAGTTTACAGTTGACGGGGCCAGACCATCACACTATGAGTTTTATTGCAATGACTTATACAGAAGCAGCATATCAGTAGTAAAGTGTATTGTCTTACTACTTTTAGTGTTTTTTAACTTTGTTTTTATTTCCATTGAAAAAACAAAAACAAAAACAGAATAACCAAAATTTTTATTCACAACTGTGACTGGTACTTTAAACATCAACAGCCAAAATAAATAAATAAATAAATGGAAACAAAAGGAAACAAAGGAAAGTGAGATATATATATATAGGTATATATATGTGTATATATATATATATATATATATATATATATATATATATATATATATATATATATATATATATATATATATATAGGGGTGGAACTCAATTAAAAAACTAATCTAATTAATTAGAAGCTTTGTAATTAATTAATCAAAAAAGCATTTTAATCACATTTCAATGTTTAACATGAGAAATATTATTTTAAGTTTGGTTGACAACATTAACATTCAACATTAATGTCTCACTTAACATAGTTGGAAGTTAATCATTCGCTCAACTGTATTCCTTGATGATGAAATGTGTTATGCTTGTTTTAACCGTTTACTTTGAATTAAAGACTCAAAATTAAACCACAAAAAGGAGCATAAGTTCGTTCTCCATTTAACCAGCTGCTTTTCCCCAGCTGTGCTTCGCACCGCAACGGTTGCTAGGTGACATGAGCTACGCAGTGGTAAGGGCAGGCGAAGCTGATATGAAGGTTAGAACATCCAATTTCACAACCACTCACTTCCGGCCTTTGCGGCCTGCAAAGGACCCCGGACCACGCAAATTTGCCACTGGCGCCCTGTGCTCTTCACAGATGAAAGCAGGTTCACACTGAGCACATGTGACAGATGTGACAGAGTCCTGAGACGCCGTGGAGAGCGATCTGCTGCCTGCAACATCCTTCAGCATGTTTGGCAGTGGGTCAGTAATGGTGTGGGGTGGCATTTCTTTGGATGGCCGCACAGCCCTCCATGTGCTCGCCAGAGGTAGCATGACTGCCATTAGGTACCGAGATGAGATCCTCAGACCCCTTGTGAGACCATATGCTGGTGTGGTTGGCCCTGGGTTCCTCCTAATGCAGGACAATGCTAGATCTCATGTGGCTGGAGTGTGTCAGCAGTTCCTGCAAGATGAAGGCATTGAAGCTATGGACTGGCCTATAATCTTTGTGAGGCACATTTCCACTGAACTCACTAAAGATGCTAAATGCTCCCTCAGGAGTCAGCAGCTGAATGAAGACGTGATGCTGATCCAGCTTTAAACAAACCAGAGCACTGAGAACATTTGAAGCTTTGGACACTTTGTTACCAGCAGCCTGTTACAAACACACATCATTTGTTCCCATTTCTTTGGTTGGATCCATGAAAAATGCCAAAGACAACACAGTTTGACACACATCAAATAGTATCAGTGCAGCAACAAGATGATCATCACAGAGATATTAGCTGCAAACTTGGACCATCTCAGCATGGTGTGCAGTGTGTCCTTTGGAAACGGAGGACAGTGGAGCAGTGGAGGAGCAAAGAAGAAGAAGAGCTTTGAATGGCTGATGTTGATTCCAGATGTGTCTCTGGTAACTGTGAGCAGCACCCAGTTGATCCACTGCTGCAGGAGCTCCTTTTACTGGGACAAACTGGATGCTGCGACGTGTCAGGGACAATCTAGACATGTGTGACAATACTGAACATGTTTGACACTCCTTCAAAATCATGTGATCCACTCTCAGTCTGCACTTTCATTGATGAGCTCAACATGTTCAAATGGGCTTTGAAGAAGCTTCAATCAAATAAAGCTTTGATCACAGGATTCATGTGAGCAGCAGATGAACTTTACAAAGAATCAGTGCATTTATCTTCTGTTTGGCACCAACTTTGATCTCTAGAGCATCTTAGGGACGTTTTTCTAAGCTCTCTCTCAATAACATCTCAGATGATTTCAGATCCCTGCTGTTCCCCACCTGCCCTGTAGGTGGCTTCTGTGTGTTCCCACTGTTTCCAGTCACCTGATCCCCTCATCCATCAGCACACCTGTTCCCTGCTCCTCCTCCTGCAGGTACGAAAGTATGAACACTGTGGAAAATGTCCATGAAAACAGAATCAAATAATTTGAAATCTAACTTAAAGTAGTGATGGGCAAATGAAGCCTTTGTAAAGCACTGAACCAGCTGTTTTGAAAATGGGTTACTTACCAGAAGCTTCAGTTACAGCGCCCTCTCCTGGAGAAGTGCAATGATTCACTTAAAGTCGACAGCTGGTGGAGAGTTTTAACCACGTGCGGACCTCAGTAAGTATCGTAGATCCTTTTTTAGAAAATACCTTTTTTTATGAAGCATCTTTGCATTCTTTACATTATGACCAAATATCGTGATCTGTTATATTAACAGTTACAGATGGACGAAGGTGCATATTGTGTTATTTTATAAGATACAGTGTGCTTGCATAACTATGACAGGGCGGATTTTGTGAGTAGGGGAAGGTTTTTATTGAGGTTCATCATCCTTTTAACTGGTTTTAGTTTGAGTCAGTTTCTTTTCCTGCTCACAGATTCTCCACATCTGATCTTTCCAGTGGTGGGTCAGACATGTACCGCTGCACGTCCACTGGAACATCTGCTGTGGCATTTCTTGGCCTCCTTGATACAGAAGCATCTCTGTCCAGAGTTTCTCAGAGGTAAAAGATAAACATGAAGGTAATTATTAGGACTGAAAGTCATCAATATATGTATCCCTATTTACTAGTCCTGCATTTTATCATGAATCCATTAAACCATCACCCCACGTAGACCCAGGCTGCTGAACATTTGAAGCTCTGCAGCAGAAATGTTGAGATAACAGTCTGACTCATTTTGCCTCTCATAGTTGAAGTGTACCTATGATGGGAATTACAGACCTCTCTCATCTTTCTATGTAGGAGAACTTGCACAATCAGTGGCTGACTAAACACCTTTTCCCCCACTGTAGCTAAGCTGCTCAGTCTATGTAACCCTAAAATAGCACTGAGATCAGCTAGCCAGAAGCTCTTAGTGCAGCCAAGGTCTTGTTTTAAACATGGAGGGGCTTTTGCAGTCGCAGCCCCTAGACTCTGGAATAATCTGCCCTTTCATATTCGTACTGCAGAGTCTATACAGTCCTTTAAATCCTCTCTAAAGCTTGCCTTTTTACCTTGGCTTTGAATTCAAGTTCCGTTTGAGTCCCATCAGGTTTTATGTTGTGATGTTTCATGTGTTTAGCTTGTCTTTAGTCATATTTATTGTACTTGTTTGTTTTTATGTTTATGTATTGCTCCATCTATTTTATTGCCTTATAGATCTATCTTGCTTATTTTGCAGTCAACTTAAGACACACTTTGGTCAACTCTGTTGCTTTTAAATGTGCTATATAAATAAAATTGACATTATTTAAAAGCTTCTAGCTGCTCTCAAAGGAAAGTCGTTGATGATAAGGAGACTTATTGCATTCCAAATGCACCTCAAAGTCACGGCACCGCGTCCGGGGAAAATGAGCTCAGCTTGTTTTTGATAAATGCTTTTTACATTTTCAGATAAAAAAATCATCTGTTTCATTGATTTCACTGCATCGAGCCCACAGTTGATTCTTTAGGATGATGCTCTTGTAGATTCACTGTTTCTGCAGTGATGCAGCCTCTGAAAAGAAACTCTGATGCTGTTGGAATGAGGATGTCTAACACACAGTTTGTCAGCATCACAGTGTTGTGTTGTAGCAGTGCTTAAAGAGCACAGAAGTAGAAGGGATGGCTCTACTCTGACCTTTGAACTCTGTTTTTTATTTTTCTCAGAAAATTTTCTTTCATGCGTTAAAGCTTCCCTCCTTCACTTTCTGTAAAGTTGCCACTTTGACATGTTTACTGACACATTTTATTTATCCAACCAGCTCCTCTGCATTTCCAACAAGTCTGAGCTCATTCAAATCAATCCAAATGTTTGATTTCTCTTTCTTAATGCCATTTTTCCAACCTCTCCACATGCTCTTACTGTTTGACTCCTTTTTGGAAGCTGTGATGGAAGCAGGACAGGAAGGAAGCTCTCAGCAGGAGCACATTTTCACAATAAGAGCACATTTGCATGCTTTTTGCTTTTGAACTGATCCAATGACAGAAACATGAACTTCCACATTGATCAGATGTTGATGTGCAGCTCTGATGTCACCAACATCTCCTTGAACTCTTCATTGATGGTGATTTGTGGCCCTCTGCTGGTGAGAAGATGAACTGCATGAAGTGTTTTGAAATGAGCTTTTTCTAATTGGACTGCTGACTGCTGTTAACCACACTGAGACCAACACTGATGTCTTCAACACAAACACTGATGTGGATGAACACTCACTAAAGACTATTAATGTATATTTGTGTCTTTAACATGTTTGTGTTTGTCACAGAGAAACTCTGGATTGGATTTCTGGATCTTTGCTCTTTTCCCTGCAGTTAGTTCCCACAATGACTTCATGGTGGAAATCTCTAATAAACTCATCAAATGAACAGCATGTCTCCCAGTTTTTGTGTGTCCTTCCTGCTCTCCTCCTTGTGTCCAGTCTCTGCTGCTGTGTGCTGTGCTGCACTCACTCACAGATCAGAGTACATGTACAGTTATCCCAGCGACACCAGGAGGAGACAAATGTTTGGCTTCATCTACAAACAACAATCTCAGCTATGGATTCAAACAGCAGCAAATATGGAAATGAATCCTATTCAAGCTCCACCTTTGACCTTTTCTTTTCCTGACAAAGATCAGAGCACTGGGAAGCGTAATGTTGGCTTTATTAAAATCAGAAGCTTGAAGCTGTCAGGGGGAGTCTCAGGGTCAGGGTGCTGTCTCACTGCAGAGTCTTCAGGCTGAATCCTCCTGAGCTCACACACACAATTATTTCTATATTATATTTAGCTGATGTTTCAAAAACAAAGCTCCATTGGAGTGAACAGAGATGAGGCCACTCTGACTGTTTGAGGTCTCTGCAGTTGTTCCAACTTCCAGCTGATCTGAGAGCAGTGAAAGCAGAGCAGCAGCAGCTTGTCTCACACGCTGGTCTCCATCAAAGACTGCAGGTTTATCCACAATGAACCAACAACCAGAGAAAAGCTGCTCCACCCAACAAGCTCCAGCCACCTCCAGCTTCTTTACAGCACACACTGAAACTTCAGTGACAATAACCAACTGTGGCCACAAGATGGCAGTAATGTAAAGGATGGATGCAAACAGGTGAGGGTGCTGTAGGAGTCAGGTGACTGAAAGCAGGAGGAGAGTGTGAGGACACCTGGTGGCTGGATGGAGAGTGAAGAGGTGAAAACAGCACAGGGATGAGACAGGAACGCAGACAGGGGGCGCTACTAGACGGGAATCTGACCTGAAACAGAGCAGAGACCTCCTGTGGGTCTGAGGACGGCCTCACATGCTGGAGAAGGATGAAGGAGTCTGACCTCTGACCCCTTCACCTGTTTTCTATCTGCTATGCTCCCTGTTTCACACCAACATAATCATAGCATCAATATAAGGAATCCTAATCTCTGCAAAGCTCTGCAAAGACCCCCTGCAGAGTCTGAATCAAGTCTCTTCAGTCATTTAAACACCACAGCCTACCTGAGTGTTGTTGCTGACCATGTCCATCCCTTTATGACCACAGCGTACCATCTTCTGATGCTGCTTCCAGCAGGATAACACACCGTGTCACAAAGCTCAGATCATCTCAAACTGCTTTACTGAACCTGACTCTGAGTTCACTGCAGTCAAACGGCCCCCACAGTCACCAGATCTCAGTCCAACAGAGCACCTTTGGGATGTGGAGGAACGGGAGAGTCTCATCATGGATACGCAGCCAACAAATCTGCAGCAACTGTGTGATGCTGTCAACATGGACCAAAACCTCTGAGGACCTAATAAAGTGGCAGTCAGTGCAGATTAAAGAGAAGCTGATAACAAAGGAACAACTCTGAGCAAGTAAAACCAAAACCAGCATTAAAACCACAACTTTAACAAATTATTTCAGTATAATTGAAATAATGAGCAAATATCTGGAAACATGAAACATTTTAAGGCCTTATTTTTCTCCATGTTAATGTCAGAGTTTTTAATAAGCTGCAGGAAGCCTGTTCAGTGTGAGTGGAGAGCAGCCAAGTCTCCTCCTCTGATAAACCTCCATCTGTGCCACTGAAAACAGTTCATCTGACTGCAAACATGTTTCCATTTGGCACTTCAGTCTTTACTCTGAAATTCAGCCTTCTTACCAGAACTTGTAAAACAGAACATCTCTCCTCTGTTCTGGGCTCCCTTCACTGGCTTCCTGTGTTTTAGGATTCATTTGAACATTTCATTGTAGGTTTTAAAATCTCTTAATGACTTGGCTCCATCATATCTGGCTGAACTCCTAACACCTTATGACCCCTCAGGGTCACTGAGATCAGCTGACCTGCTCCTCCTCAGTGTTCCTAAAACTAGATTTCAGAACGGAGGGGTCGAGCTTTATTTTTACATTTTTGTGATTTCTTATTTATTGCTGTGTGTGTGTTATATTTATTTTATTGTGTTATCCTGTTTTCATGTCCATCACTTTGGTCAACCTTGTTGTTTTAAATGTGCTTTATAAATAAATTTGGATTGGAAGTGACATCATGGCTCAAATGATTCATTATTAAACCGTTTCTTTAACATTTTTAAATATTTTTATTGAACCTTTGCAGGATTTGCAACACAAACAATAAAACAGCAACAACATGAGGATCAAACAGATTCAGTACAAACTAACATGTAAGATAAGAACTGATTTTTAATCTGACTGCTGGAGAAAAGCTAATCACTAACACGAACTCTAACAGCTAAAACACTTTAAATCCAGGAAGAAGGTTTCCTCAAACATTTCAATCTTATGGATCTTTTGTCTGAGATGTCTTAAATTCAGGGTTGTCAAACATACGGCCTGAGGCCCACCAAAATATTCAATTAGTCCAATCCAGCCCACTGGATGGCAAACTTATAACACTGCTGCAATCTCACCTGAACACAACACACATTTCTGCAACTTTATAATACAAATACTAAAACTAAATACAAATAACTGCATGCTACTAATTTCTAGATAAAAATGTAACTATGGTAACATTTTCTTTCACAGCTCCCTCATCAGATCATTACAGGAGATTCCATCGGAATTCTGTGGAGCCGGATCTCAAGGTTTTTAAGTTTGACCAGAAGAGGATCTTTGTGTGTCTGCAGCTTCATTGTGATCCAGTGATGGGAATGATTTCAGGCCTGCATGATCACGCTGATGTTTGCACAGAGCAGATAATGAAGAGAATGTTTTTGCACATTGGTAACAGTGAAACAGTTTCTTTGCAGCGTGGGATCGTTTGTGTTGGGAGTATGAAGAGAGATTCCTGAAGCTCTTGTCACACTGGTCACAGCTGTAGTTCCCTTCAGTGTGGGTACTTTCATGAAGGTTACGATGTACCTGATCGTGAGAAGCTTTTGTCACAGTGTCTGCACTTGTATGGTTTCTCTCCTGTGTGGACTCGTTTATGCACTTTAAGGTCACCTGCAGTGATGAAGGATGACCCACACTGGTCACAGAGGTGCTTTTTAACCCCACTGTGGAAGAGTTCATGACGTTTTAATTCACTTGTTGTGGTGAAGCTCCTCCCACATTCTTTGCAGTACTTCAGTTTGTGTCCAGTGTGTCTACGCTGATGTGTTTTTAGGCTCTGTTGCTGACTGAAGGTTTTCCCACAAAGGTCACAGCGAAACGCTTTCCCACCACCACAGCGATGACAGGGTTGAGAACTGGATCCATCTGTGTGGCTCTGCTTCTAAACAAAGACACAAAGACAGTGTAAGTCAGGGAATTCCTTCAACATGTTTATCCTGTACGTCGCCTGGAATAAAGAGCATCTCTGCCAACGTCCAATTACATTTTACTGTTTACATCACAACACTCAGCTTACTGGGATACAACAACTACAATACTACCACCATAATACTGTAAGATTACTCATTTAATACTATGATAACTTTAATGTTATAGTGCTACAAAAATGTCACACTATAATAATATTGTAATACTGCATTATCAGCACTGTAATGGGCAACTTTGTGAGTGTAATACTACAATGTTTGTATATGAATACCACAGTAATACTACAATACTGCTAATGAACTACTATGTACCACCACCAGAGTACATTCATAGACCACAACAGACTGTGGGACTCACTATAAGTGAGCAGTGAGTGATTTTGGACACAGCTGTGTCTGTTCATTTTTCATACGGCTCATTTCATATAGACGTTCTCCTGCAGCCTTCCAAACAAGTCACACTTTGACTCTGTGAGCTGGAGAACGGTGGAACAAAGAGAGCACATGAGAGGAAGATGAGGTTCTTTCTAAGGTAAGGACTGCTCAGCAAGTGTCCTTTGATAAACTACTCATTTAAAGCTTACAGGTAACGTTATCATTCATTTTAGAGCTTTTAGTCAGATATTGGATCTGTACATGATGTTTCATCTTCTAGAAAGTTTTCTGAAAGCAAATGAAATGATAATTCCATGTTATTCAAAGTTTATAGTGGACAGTAAGTGCAGGCTAAACTGGGTAGTTTGCAGTGTTGTGGTTCAGTTTACAGTGATGAACTCTGTTGGACTGCTGCAGGGCACACTGTGGGATCCTTGGTCACTGCTAGGTTAGGTCCTGGTAGCAGCAGAGACATTATGAGAGAGAGACATGGAGCTCAACTCTGAACTGAAATTTATGACTGAATATTAGATAGAAAGATGGTGGAAGTATAACTACCAGGGGAGAAGCTGTTAAATCTTATTTGTGTACAAAGTCAGAAAAGTTTCAGCTGATTTTATCAGATCTGACTGAATATTCTGTGCATGAAGTTTTTATGTCCCGTTGATCTTTGAAATGAAAATGAAGCTCCGCCCACACACAGCAACAGGAAACCAGGTGAGTCAAAGACAAACAATGTAAATGGTTTAAAGGCCCACTTCCAGCTCTGCTGTGGAAACATTAACGTAAACGAGCCAAATATACGACAAAAAGTGGCATCACAAGCAAACAGCAGAGCAGGCAGCCTGTTAAGGACCGACTCCCTGTGACAGATATTTAAACTTTTTGGAGTTTGGTGCTGTTTACTCTGTGCTAACAAAGCTTACAGGTGTTTTTACCTGGAGAGAGAAGAATTTGGGCTTCAAAGCAAGGAATTAAACAGAAATGTTTTGATAATTTGTTCTATGGTTGGATTTTATATATTTATTTTTATGACAATAAAATTATTTTTATTCTATATACACCTGACTGAAGAAGGAGCCTCTGTAAACCAACATAAAGACCCATATATGCAGAAATAATGATACCATGATATACCAGGAAACTGGTGTATCATAAATAATACAGTGATATAAATGTTTGTCACCACAAAAAGTAATAACTTAGTTTCTTATGATCATAGAAGCAAAAATCATAACTGAACAGTTGTTCCCAACAGTCAGGCTAAAGTTACAAGATCAAAATAAAAACACATACCTCACAGTAACTGCACTTGTAGAGTCTCTTTCTGCTGTGGATCTGTTGGTGTGCTCTCAGGTGAACGTGGAGCTTTAAAAGTCTTCTCACACAGGTCACATTGATGAGGTCTCTCCTCAGTGTGGGTAAACATGTGTTGTTGTAACTGTGAGTCTGTTCCAAACTTTTTGCCACACTGATCACAGCAGTACACATCATGTCCAGTGTGAATGCGTAGGTGTGTATTTCTGTGCCCTAGCTGACTGAAAGTTTTTCCACAATAGTCACAGCTGTATGCCTTAATTCCAGAGTGGGTAACTTGATGACTCTTTAAGGTGCTACTCTGAGTAAAAGCTCTGCCACACTGATCACAGCTGTACGGCTTCTCTCCACTGTGGATGAGTTGGTGTGTTTTTAAGCTTCCAGCCTGGGTAAAAGACTTTCCACACAAGTCACAGCTGAACGGTCTCTCTCCAGTGTGGATGACTTGATGATTTTTTAATGAACTCTTACTAGTAAAATCCTTCCCACACTGATCACAGGTGTATTTTTTTCCTCCCTTCCTTCTGTGAGGTTTGTCAGCCTCCTGAGAGCGCTGACTTCTCGCTCCATGTTGGTCCTGCAGTCACAGAGATACAAACAGAGGCAGTGAGTGAAATGCAGTCATGGAACAAACTTCAAACTCCATTAATATTAGAATTATGGCACCAAACACCTGGTACTGGTAAACCAGATCATTTTTATTGTTTCCTGATATGTAAAACCTCAGAACTGACAGTGGGTGTACTTTCTTTTTACCATGACGGTATCTCTTTGTGACAAATAACAAAGCAAATATGAGCTCTCTCTCACTGAGTTTCTGATCACACTGACACAAACTCCACAGTGTTGAACTGCAGTTTGTGATGGTAGTTGTTGCTCTGCTCTGCAGCCTCTGTGAGTTTGCTGTAGCAGCACATGAAGCAGCTCTCCACCTTCTGCAGCTTCTGCTTAGAGTGACCCTAAAGCTAGAAGTAGATCTTCAGAGCACAACAAGGACTACTGCCACCAGCTGCAGTCCAACACAGTGGAGTTGGAGTGTGTTGAACCACGGCATGAGAGACTCTGGGGATCACCACAACAGCAACGTCAACAGCTACTGGTACAGCACTTCCAAACCAGTAAGAACTGGAATCAAACTGGCTGGAAAACAATGAGATCTAATGAGGAGAGAGAGGAAAAGTGCTATGAAAATATGAAATGTGTAATTATAACAGTAATGAAAATGACATTATAGATCAAATACTGCTCAATGAAAATGATGTGTTGTGTGATAAATTGTGGGTTTGATCTGAATCTTGATTATTAATGTCTTTGTTTCAGTGTCCTGTTAAAATGTGACCTTTTTATTTGGTCTTGTTGTAACTTCAGTGCTAATTGGGACCATAATCAAACAAACCAACAGCAGCTGATGAAGTCACACAGTTTCAATAATAGTGTAACACTGAGATTTTTCTCACCTGTTGCGTTGAACTCATTGTTTCCTCTGTAGAGGCTGAAAATGTTCCTCTGCTGCTCCGTCAGACTCTCCTCCTCCTGATAATCAGCTGCAGGAGAACAGATCTTTATTAGAAGCTACCACACTGCACTGTTTGGGGGAATGAGCCCTTTAAGGCTGCATTTGGATTTAGAGACTTTTGTGGGATACGGCCGGTTCTAGCCGGCTATGTTAGGGTGGGCATCTACAGTGTATCACAAAAGTGAGTACACCCCTCACATTTCTGCAGATATTTAAGTATATCTTTTCATGGGACAACACTGACAAAATGACACTTTGACACAATGAAAAGTAGTCTGTGTGCAGCTTATATAACAGTGTAAATTTATTCTTCCCTCAAAATAACTCAATATACAGCCATTAATGCCTAAACCAGCGGCAACAAACGTGAGTACACCCCTTAGTGAAAGTTCCTGAAGTGTCAGTATTTTGTGTGGCCACCATTATTTTCCAGCACTGCCTTAACTCTCCTGGGCATGGAGTTTACCAGAGCTTCACAGGTTGCCACTGGAATGCTTTTCCACTCCTCCATGATGACATCACGGAGCTGGAGGATATTCGAGACTTTGCCCTCCTCCACCTTTCTCTTGAGGATGCCCCAAAGATGTTCTATTGGGTTTAGGTCTGGAGACATGCTTGGCCAGTCCATCACCTTTCCCCTCAGCCTCTTCAATAAAGCAGTGGTTGTCTTAGAGGTGTGTTTGGGGTCATTATCATGCTGGAACACTGCCCTGAGACCCAGTTTCCGGAGGGAGGGGATCATGCTCTGCTTCATTATTTCACAGTACATATTGGAGTTCATGTGTCGCTCAGTGAAATGTAACTCCCCAACACCCGCTGCACTCATGCAGCCCCAGACCATGGCATTCCCACCACCATGCTAGACTGTAGACATGACACACTTATCTTTGTACTCCTCACCTGATCGCCGCCACACATGCTTAAGACCATCTGAATCAAACAAATGAATCTTGGTCTCATCAGACCATAGGACATGGTTCCAGTAATCCATGTCCTTTGTTCACATGTCTTCAGCAAACTGTTTGCGGGCTTTCTTGTGTACAGACTTCAGAAGAGGCTTCCCTCTGGGGCGACAGCCATGCAGACCAGTTTGATGTAGTGTGCGGCGTATTGTCTGAGCACTGACAGGCTGACCCCCCCCCACCTCTTCAATCTCTGCAGCAATGCTGACAGCACTCCTGCGTCTATCTTTCAGAGACAGCATTTGGATGTGACGCTGAGCACGTGCACTCAGCTTCTTTGGACGACCAATGCGAGGTCTGTTCTGAGTGGACCCTGCTCTTTTAAAACGCTGGATGATCTTGGCCACTGTGCTGCAGCTCAGTTTCAGGATGTTGGCAATCTTCTTGTAGCCTTGGCCATCTTCATGTAGCGCAACAATTCGTCTTTTAAGATCCTCCGAGAGTTCTTTGCAATGAGGTGCCATGTTGGAACTTTCAGTGACCAGTATGAGAGATTTTGTCAGTGTTGTCCCATGAAAAGTTATACTTAAATATCTGCAGACATGTGAGGGGTGTACTCACTTTTGTGATACACTGTAGAAACAGTAGGTGGGAAACTTGTTTGAGACAAAGACAGAAGGCCAACTGTTATGTGTTTTAGTGTTGGGTTATTAGGGCCTGAGCACAACCTGTGCGCAGGTCCTAATAAGACCCTTTTACAGTTTGTAAACAGTGATGACGTAGCAGCGATGCGTGCGCATTTTGGAAACGGAAATACAGTGGAGTTCAACAGCGTTTCAATCTACGAGAAGGGATTATCACCTAAAGATCGTAAAAACTACCTGCAAAAATTTATTTTGACCACCGGCAACTGAGGACTCTGAGTCGATGCCTCACCTGTAAATAGCCAGCCACACTACAGTTTAAAAGCCAAATAGCCTACCAGCTAATGCTGTTTACTTTGGATACCTGACATCCCGGTATAACCCGAGTAGATAAATAACTTTACCTGATATAAAATGGGCGCTTCAAACGCGAGCATGTCTAATCGAGACCTCAGTCCAATTTTTATCAGTACATTTGATGGCTTGCAACCACAGACGCCTCCGTTTTTTCTCTCAAACAGCCATGATCCCGTGGTATTCGGTACAATTTCAGTCCGCTTTTGGTAGAGTAGAAATTCTGACAGCCAAAAATGCAACAGCAGACATTTTGATGCTGATATCACTTTTAAAATCAGGTTTAAACGCTGCACAGTCTCCTTGTTCTTATTGATTTGAACGGAGTAGCAGTTCACTTCCATTGCCAAAATGTGTGCGCATATTTTGATGACGTAGGCTGTAAAAGGGTCTGTAGTAATTGCTTTGGACATTCAAGCAAATGAATTGCGTTTTTGAGGCCTAAACATGCTCAAATACTCATGAAATTTTGCACACATGTCAGGTCTGGTGAAAATTTAAGTATTTTAATGGTTTCAGGCATGGCCCTTTCAAAATGGCACTACAGCTCCACCTTTAGTTCAATTCTCACTGCTGTGTTTCATGCACATGTATGAAATTTGTAACATGTCCTTATGAACAAAAACGACCCAAGTTCCAATGGCATAAACCCAACAGGACATCCGCCATTTTGAATTAAATGGCTGATTTTAGTGATTTTATGCACTTATACTTTCTCTAATAACTCAGAGGTTTTGGATGTTATTAACTTCATATTTTTTTTTGTCTTATCTACACACCAGGGGGAATCTAAATTTCAAAAATGGTGAGTTTTCACTAGAGGGCGTGGCCGTGACACCACAGTGAATTTCGATCATTCACCAGGAAATTTTGATTGCCTCTCATTCAAACCTGCATTATCCAATCTGGATCAAACTTCTGCAGTAGGATGACGGTACGCCCCTGAACCATCCATATGATAATATTTACTGAGAGTTGCAGCACCACCTAGTAAGTACAGGAAATGTCATATTTGACACTTTGAGGTACAGCTCCAAGGTTGAGCAGAACCATATCAAATTTCTTGTGGAAAGCCTTAAGGATTGGCCTGATACCATTTTCAAAACTGTGAGTTTTTGCCAAAGGGCGTTGTAAATGACCTTCAAATTGTTAGACGTGTTTCAGCAGTGTTTTCATTTACTCCTTTGGTAAATGTTAAGTTTGTTGTATGGGTGAATCCGTGATCTTGTTTAGAAGTTTATGCTTTTATTTTGAAAGATGAACTTCCGCCGAAACAGGAAAAAGGACTCGGTAGTAATGTTGGATTTATGATGGTAAAAGTATGCCTGTAACAAAGAAATATGAATGTTATCAAGGTTAATAAGCACCTGGCTGACAGTGGCACAAGGTTTGTTAATGTTTATTTCAGACAATAAGTTCTGTGCACTCAAATTGTTACTTGATCGCGTCCGTATATGGAGTAATGAGAAGCGGTATGCTAGCGATCGTAATGTGTTACAGTGAATGGGGATGCTGTAGTTTGTTATCATTGTATGTTATTTTAACAGTAAGAGTATCAGCAGCTCAAATCTGATGTACAAATTATGGTTAATGTGTGTGTAAAATGTATATTACATCAGTATTTTCAGTTTAAGATAGTAATCTTTGATTTATTTGTTTCCTAGCTCTTATGGTGTGTTCACAAAAGGTTTCAAGGATTCAAATCATCAATAAAATTTCTGTGAACCATCAGTATAAGAGACCATCATTCAGTCGGGGATGCTACACCCAGTGAGACCAAAATGTCTCCAGACCATCTACACAAGTAGGCCATCAAAATTTATTCAAGATTTTATAGAATCTTGAACTGTGTTGCCATGACAAACCTCTGAATTTGGGAATTTAATCATATACCACAGGTCACCAAATTGTCACATCTCAAATATACATTGTCCAATCTGTCCCAAACTTCACATACTTCATGAGAGGGTGAGTGACTCAGGACACACCCATGTACCAGCTTTGTCTCACACTCATCACGCCACCTAGTGGCGAAAAGAAATCAGCAGTACACTGGTATAGGGCTTGGCCATATCGTATCATTCATGATAATGCCGGTAAAAAATTCTTGCATGGGAAAATAAATTTTATCACGATATGCTAATTTCATTGCATAATTATGTCACCCCGCCACGCAGCAGATTACGCTCACGTGGGTCAGGCAGTGTTGCTGTTATGGTCCCGGGCCGGTGGCCCGGTGTCTTATGTTTTGTGTGTTAGGTCTGCGTCTTTGTTTCCCTGGTGTTTCCTGTTTTATTTTGGTAGTCTTGTGGTCTCTGTGGGTCCTGTTCAGTTTTACTTCCTCCTGTCTCGTTTGTGTAATGTGCCTCACCTGTGTTCCCTTATGTGTATTTAAGTCCGGTGTTTCTGTGCCTCGTTGTCGCGTCATTGTGGTTGTTCCCTGCTGTGGTCCCTGCGTCTCTCCCTATCCAGTGTGTTCTTTGTGAGGAGAGCTTCTGTCCGTGTTTTTGTGTTTCCGTAAATAAAGTGTGTGTTAACAGCACCATCCCGGAGTCTGCATGTGGGGTCCTTCCTCCTTCCTGCCTGCACAGCAGCGCAACCCTAACAGAATGACGCGACCACGAGCGGACCCCGCAGACTCCGCTCGCTACGACGGCACTCGCCTGGTTCTGGGGGGACCGGCATATTGGAGCAGTCCGAGGCAACGCCACTCGCCTCCTCGGCCCACGCCGCCGGTCATCCGCACCGGTGCACTGTTTTTGGCTCCAGCTGCTCGCTCTCCTGCCGGTCAGTTCGCCGACCCCTCTCCCCCGGTGCACACCACACGGTCTCGGGGAAAGAAGAGTTCCCAGCAGCGACGACGGACTTTTCTCCAGGGCCGGCTCGTGTTTCCACCGGGGGGATCATCTCCCCTTTCTTGGGATGTGGGGGTCCCTGGCCACCCCGCTCACTCGCTCCACCACCACTTCAGCCGGTGTCGGAAGGTGGAACACTGGGTTCCCGGGCCGAGCCACCGAGTGAACCACCCAATGAGGACTCCAAGCACAGGGTCTGTAAGCTGGTGTTGGACCTTTGCCTGCAGTGGTTCCGGCAGCCCTGTGATAAGCAGGGGAGAGTCCTGGCACAGGGGCTGCATAGGCTTTTGGCGGACTTCCCCTGGTTTCCGGACTTTCTGCCCACAATGACACTGTGCTATGTGGAGCAGATAATGAGCGGGGCTGCACTCCCGTTCCCAGTTCCGCGGGTGGGGGCGGCCACGGACGGGCCGGCCCCTGCACCCGTACCTGTTCCGCGGGTGGGGGCGGCCACGGACGGGCCGACCTCTGCAGCCGTTCCTGTTCCGCGGGTGGGGGCGGCCACGGACGGGCCGACCTCTGCAGCCGTTCCTGTTCCGCGGGTCGGGGCGGCAACGGACGGGCCGACCCCTGCACCCGTACCTGTTCCGCGGGTGAGGGCGGCCAAGGATGGGCCGACCTCTGCAGCCGTTCCTGTTCCGCGGGTGGGGGCGGCCACGGACGGGCCGGCCTCTGCAGCCGTTCCTGTTCCGCGGGTGGGGGCGGCCACGGACGGGCCGGCCTCTGCAGCTGTTCCTGTTCCGCGGGTGGGGGCGGCCACGGACGGGCCGGCCTCTGCACCCGTACCTGTTCCGCGGGTGGGGGAGGCCACGGACGGGCCGACCTCTGCACCCGTTCCTGTTCCGTGGGTGGGGGCGGCCACGGACGGGCCGGCCTCTGCACCCGTACCTGTTCCGCGGGTGGGGGCGGCCAGGGCCACGCCTTCACCCCAGTGTCAGTCAGCTGTAGCTCCAGCACCCTTCTTCAGTCAGCTGTAGCTCCAGCACCCTCTGTCTCAGTCAGCTGTAGCTCCAGCACCCTCTCGGTCTCAGTCAGCTGTAGCTCCAGCACCCTCTCGGTCTCAGTCAGCTGTAGCTCCAGCACCCTCTCGGTCTCAGTCAGCTGTAGCTCCAGTGCCCTCTCAGTCTCAGTCAGCAGCTGTAGCTCCGGCGCCCTCTCGGTCTCAGTCAGCAGCTGTAGCTCCGGCGCCACCTTCACCGTCTCAGTCAGCAGCTGTAGCTCCGGCGCCACCTTCCCCGTTTCAGTCAGCAGCTGTAGCTCCGGCGCCACCTTCCCCGTTTCAGTCAGCAGCTGTAGCTCCAGCGCCACCTTCCCCGTTTCAGTCAGCAGCTGTAGCTCCAGCGCCACCTTCCCCGTTTCAGTCAGCAGCTGTAGCTCCAGCGCCTCCTTCCCCGTGTCAGTCAGCTGCTGCTCCCTCATCTTCAGTCCCCTCAGTTTCAGTCCCCTCAGCTTGGGTCCCTTTGGTTCCTTCAGTCTCCTCACCCAGGACATCCCCGGCAGGTCTCCGCTCAGTCCGAGCCGCCCGAGGGTCCCGCTCAGTCCGAGCCGTCAGGGGGCCCCGCTCGTCTTCGCCGCCGCCGCATGCCACGCGGCCGTCCGCCTGAGGGTCCCGCTCTTTCGCCGCCGCATGCCACGCGGCCGTCCGCCTGAGGGTCCCGCTCTTCGCCGCCGCATGCCACGCGGCCGTCCGCCTGAGGGTCCCGCTCTTCGCCGCCGCATGCCACGCGGCCGTCCGCCTGAAGGTCCCGCACTTCGCCGCCGCATGCCACGCGGCCGTCCGCCTGAGAGGTCCGCGCTCCCTCGTCGCCTGCCGTCCTCGCCGCCGCCGCTGGGAGCGCGGTCGGCCTCCGGCTCTTCTGTCGCCTTCGTCACCGCCGCCGCTGCTGGGAGCGCGGTCGGCCTCCCCCTTCGCCTGGTGCTCCTCGTCTTCATCGCCGCCGCCGCTGGGAGCGCTGTCGGCCTCCCCCTTCGCCTGGTGCTCCTCGTCTTCGTTGCCGCCGCCGCCGCTGGGAGCGCGGTCGGCCTCCCCCTTCGCCTGGTGCTCCTCGTCTTCGTCGCCGCCGCCGCTGGGAGCACGGTCGGCCTCCCCCTGCGCCTGCTCTTCCTCGTCACCGCCGCCGCCGCTGGGAGCGCGGTCGGCCTTCGCCTGGTGTTCCTCTTCGTCGCCGCCGCCGCCTGGGAGCGCGGTCGGCCTCCCCTTCGTCTGCTCCTCTTCGTCGCCGCCGCCGCTGGGAGCGCGGTCGGCCCCCCGGACTCTGTGGGTTGTTTTTCTGGTTTTGATCCGTGTTTGGACTCTTGTTTTTGTTTTGGTCCCTCCGTTCGGGTCCCCCGCCTCCCTCCCTGGTCTGGTTTTTGTTTTTTTTTTCTTGTGTGTTCTGTGTGGCCGTCAGGAGCCGGCCCTTTGAGGGGGGGGGGTGCTGTCATGGTCCCGGTCCGGTGGCCTGGTGTCTTATGTTTTGTGTTTGGTCTGCGTCCTTGTTTCCCTGGTGTTTCCTGTTTTATTTTGGTAGTCTTGTGGTCTCTGTGGGTCCTGTTCAGTTTTGCTTCCTCCTGTCTCGTTTGTGTAATGTGCCTCACCTGTGTTCCCTTATGTGTATTTAAGTCCGGTGTTTCTGTGCCTCGTTGTCGCGTCATTGTGGTTGTTCCCTGCTGTGGTCCCTGCGTCTCTCCCTTTCCAGTGTGTTCTTTGTGAGGAGAGCTTCCGTCCGTGTTTTTGTGTTTTTGTAAATAAAGTGAGTGTTAACAGCACCATCCCGGAGTCTGCATGTGGGGTCCTTCCTCCTTCCTGCCTGCACAGCAGCGCAACCCTGACAAATATACCTATAAGTCCATAGCCTTTCAAACCCCAATCCCCTGTCACCCGTCCCCTCAAAAGAAAAAAAAAAAAAAAAGTCAGTGCATAGCATACGATAAGTACAGAACGAAAAAGGAAACATTATACTAAGTATTTGGGACAAGAGATGCATCCAGATAAATTAAGGAAGGCTGCCAGATTTTCAAAAAGGTGTTGTATTGTTTTTTAAAGACAATATGTGATTTTTTTTTCTAGGGGAATGCAACAATTAATTTCCAAAAACCGTCTTTCAACAGAAGGAGGGGAGTCCGAATTCCACGACACTACAATACATTTCTTACCTACACAAGGCAACTTCTACCCCTGCAGGGTTGCAAGGTTCCCGAGTAAACAAAGTTCTGGATCCAACGGAATATTAATTTTTAGAATATTGGTTATAAAAATAATTTGGCATTATTTTCCCATTTCATTGAAGGAAATTACTGAATCACAGGGTGCTCTTAATGTCATCCTTGTCATTTTGTAGTTTTTAAAAGTAGCATTAGGAGCAATAGTTGAAAAAGACCACTTATATCCAAAGTAAGTAAAAAAGTTCTACAACACTCTGAAAAGCTGTAATTCTTTGTGGTTTCTTTAAATGGTCTCTGAAATGTGCTTATTCATCAAGCACAACATGAAAAGATCTCAAATGTGATTTAACCTAGACACATTCTGTATTCAGGCAGAAACATGAGGAGGATTTAGGGATAGCATGAATGCATACAAGATGGAATGAAAAGGAATGATGAGATGTAAATTCACACGGGGCAGTGTGACCTGACAAAATAAATATAGGCGATGAAAAGGTTTCAGCTTTAGAAAGAAAAAAAAAACTCATGTTCATATTGTGGTCATCAAAAGCAACTTCATGAAGGAGAGAGACAAGAGAAAAAACTGAGAGACTGGAGGGGAATAACAGACAAACCAAACTTACTTACTCTCTAGTAAGTTTGAGTGTTAATAACTGAATAATATTCAGTGCCTAAACACACTGGGCTGACAGACAGAAATGACAATTCACATTTTCTTGTACTTTAATTAAAGTGGACTTACTGGCCCTACTGTCTCTTCCAAGCCAGCCTGCATTCTTCTTTGTGAGGTAGTGTGTTATCCTGCTGGAAAGAGCCATCAGAAGTGCATAAAGGTCATAAAGGGATGACCATGGCCATCAACAGTAATCATGTAGTCTTGGAATTTAAACAATGCTCCACTGGTTTTAAGGAGCCCAAAGTGTGCCATTACACCACCACCACCTGAACCATTGATACAAGGCAGGATAGATCCATGCATTTATGTTGTTCATGCCAAATTCTGACCCTGCCATCCAAATGTTGCAGCAGAAATTAAGAAATTGAGTATCATCAAACCAGGTAATATTTTTCCAATCTTCTGTTGTCCAATTTTGGTGAGCCCATGCAAATATTACCCTCAGCTTCCTATGCTTAGCTAACAGGAGTGGCACTCGTGTCCAGTCTTCTGCTGCTGTAGTCCATCTGCTTCAAGGTTCAATGTCCTGTGCATTCAGAGGTACTCTTATTATCTTAGTTCTAACAAGTGGTTATTTGAATCACTGTTGCCTTCCTATCAGCTCGAAGCAGTCTGGCTGTTCGCCGCTGAACTCAACAATCAACAAGACATTTTGGGCCTGTGAGAACTGCAGCTCACTGGATATTTTCTCTTTGAGAGACCATTGTCTGTAAACCTTAAAGATGGTTGTTTGGGAAAATCCCAGTAGATCAGCAGACTAGTGCTCACACACCCACCACCAACAACCATGCCATATTCAAAGCCCCTATTTTTTCCTATTCTGATGCTCAGTTTGAAGGTCATCTTGACCATGTCTATATGCCTGCAATGTTTTAGGTTGCTGTCATGTGATTGGCTGATTAGATACTTGTGTTAACGAGGAGTTAACTTCAGGATGATCTCTATAAAAGGAGAGGTAAAAGCTTGTGTTAGGCACTGGATCAACAGAGGGTTTGCACCAAAACTCTGTATAGGATAAATATATATATAAGGAATATTTAGAACTGTAGATCATGCAAATCTACTATGGAGCTGGAAGTACATGTAGTGGATCCTATTTAAGATTGCAGTTTTACCTGGAACATGGTTTCTTTTCAAGATATGTGGCTCATCACGACAGACTTGGAGGTATTATCAGTCTTGGTTCTTAATCTTTGTCTCTGGACTCAATCTGCAATTAAATCTGGAAAGATTTGGACGATGGCAGTATTAGGTTGATCCACTGAAATGCGAGAATAACAAAAAAAAAAAAAGGCATGCCAATGTCATACAGTGCTACAACTATAAATAGTTCAGATCTCTTAAGCAATTATGAGCCCACTTGAACCTCAGCATGTACACCACTGAAACTTGTCCTCTTTAATAATATAAGACCTTACATAAGGCATTTATATCTGCAACTCTGTGTCTAAGCCACATAAAGAAGTTAATAATTTAGAAATGTTATGTAACTCTTTTGCATATTTTTAAATCCTTCAGTGGCTTACAAAAACATGTTAAAGAAGAACAGCACGGGAATGGTTAATTTTGGTACAGAAACAAAAAATTGGCATTGAAAACAAACCTTGAACTGAAAAAAGAAACATTGGCATTGAATTACTTCCTTTGAAAAAAAAAAAAAGGTCCACTATTTTCCACACTGTGTGTGTGTGTGTGTGTGTTGGGGGGTGGGGTGGGGTGTAGACTGATTATAAAATACAGACCTTAAAAAAATTGCAGCTTTAAATCCAACCATCCATCCATTTTCTGCTGCTTATACAGGTCTGGGGGGCTGTGCTAACATGAGCACAGTTTTTGTTTGAATTGCATAATGTCACTCTTTTTGACCTACTGTCACCTGGCAACCTTGGGTTGTTGGATAAGGTTGCTTTCTGCCAATGTTCAGGAGAAAGTCTAAATAGGTCTAGTTTTCTTTGCAGTTTTTTCCCCTCACACAGAACTCAACTGGGTTAAAGATTACTGTTACCTAGCATAATTACAGTATGCTGGCTTGCAGATGTATGATAGAACAGATATGCCATAGCCAATAGCTAGCTAAACTGTGGTTAATAGTAGGTGGCTCAGGAGGTACAGGGGTTGGACAATGAAACTGAAACACCTGGTTTTAGACCACAATAATTTATTAGCATGGTGTAGGGCCTCCTTTTGCGGCCAATCCAATCAACAGCGTCAGTTCGTCTTGGGAATGACATATACAAGTCCTGCACAGTGGTCAGAGGGATTTTAAGCCATTCTTCTTGGAGGATAGTGGCCAGGTCACGACGTGATGCTGGTGGAGGAAAACGTTTCCTGACTAGCTCCTCCAAAACACCTCAAAGTGGCTCATAATATACACGGCACCACCTTCAGGATACAATGTTTAAACCATTGGATGCACATGGTCCTCCAGAATGGTTCAGTAGTCCTTGGCAGTGACGCGCCCATCTAGCACAAGTATTGGGCCAAGGGAATGCCATGATATGGCAGCCCAAACCATCACTGATCCACCCCCTTGCTTCACTCTGGGCATGCAGCAGTCTGGGTGGTACGCTTCTTTGGGGCTTCTCCACACCGTAACGCTGCCGGATGTGGGGAAAACAGTAAAGGTGGACTCATCAGAGAACAATACATGTTTCACATTGTCCACAGCCCAATATGTTAGGAGAAGGATTTAAAATTCATCTTGGATTTAAAAGGGAGCCAATGAAGAGAAGCCAATATGGGAGAAATATGCTTTTTTTTCTAGTCCCTGTCGTACCTTACTACTTTGCACTTTCTGGTTAGATGCTAAAATGCATTTCGTTGTTCGAAGTACTTGTTACTGTGTTCAATGACAATAAAGTTGAATCTAATCTAATCTAATCTAATTTGAAAAAATTAGATCTGTGTTGTTCAGACTGCCAGATACGGGTTGCGTAAGGGCAAAAGTGCATCCTGCAATGCCGGCTATTTTGGATTGAGAACAAAATGAAATTCCCAACATGCCAGCTTGTCATATGACACATCCCCAGAAAGCCCAGGATGTCTCCTTTAGAGTACAACAGGATTTAATTGAGTTTCTTGAAAAAAAATAAAAGCCTTGCATTAAAATGTAATGCCCACTACAGAGGACAAAATTCAATGGGCCAGATCTCAGGAAGATGGGGCCTGATTATTCATTGTCAGAGAAATCTGCTCTCTCTTCTTAGTCCCTGTCAGTACTCTAGCTGCAGCATTTTGGATCAGCTGAAGGCTTTTCAGGGAGCTTTTAGGACAGCCTGATAATAATGAATTACAATAGTCCAGCCTAGAAGTAATAAATGCATGAATTAGCTTTTCAGCATCAGTCTGAGAAAGGATGTTTCTAATTTTAGAAATATTGCGCAAATGCAAAAAAGCAGTCCTACATATTTGTTTAATATGTGCATTGAAGGACATATCCTGGTCAAAAATGACTCCAAGATTTCTCACAGTGTTACTGAAGGCCAAAGTAATGCCATCCAGAGTAAGTATCTGGTTTGACACCATGTTTCTAAGATTTGTGGGGCAGAGTACAAGAACTTCAGTTTTATCTGAATTTAGAAGCAGAAAATTAGAGGTCATCCAGGCCTTTATGTCTTTAAGACATTCCTGCAGTTTAACTAACTGATGTGTGTCATCTGGCTTTGCATGGATAGATAAAGCTGGGTATCATCTGCATAACAATGAAAACTGATGCAATGCTTTCTAATAATACTGCCTAAGGGAAGCATGTATAGTGTAAATAAAATTGGTCCTAGCACAGAACCCTGTGGAACTCCATAATTAACCTTAGTGTGTGAAGAAGACTCCCCATTTACATGAACAAATTGGAGTCTATTAGATAAATATGATTCAAACCACTGCAGTGCAGTACCTTTAATACCTATGGCATGCTCTGTAATCTCATGTAATAAAATGTTATGTATCAACTAGTATCAAAAGCTGCACTGAGGTCCAACAGGACAAGCACAGAGATGAGTCCACTGTCAGAGGCTGTAAGAAGATCATTTGTAACCTTCACTAATGCTGTTTCTGTACTGTGATGAATTCTGAAACCTGACTGAAACTCTTCAAATAAACCGTTCCTCTGCAGATGATCAGTTAGCTGTTTTACAACTACTCTTTCAAGGATTTTGGAGAGAAAAGGAAAGTTGGAGATTGGCCTATAATTAGCTAAGACAGCTTGGGTCAAGTGATGGCTGTTTAAGTAGTGGTTTAATTACAGCCACCTTGAAGGCCTGTGGACATAGCCAACTAATAAAGACAGACTGATCATTTTTAAGATTGAAGCATCAATTAATTGGGAAGACTTCTTTGAACAGTCTAGTAGGAACGGGATCTAATAAACATGTTTATGGTTTGGAGGAAGTAAGTACTGAAATTTACTCAGACAATTAAAAAATTGACATAGCACATAACATAGATTCTGTTAAGGCTGGTTTAAAACAGGGTCTTGTGGAGGCAGGGATTCTTTGCAGGCAGGCGACTAGTGATCAGGGTGCTAGTTATCAGTCTGGTCCACCTGCACTGACTTTTGAGCAGCAGAGGGAACTGTTGCAAATGAAGTTGGAGCTGGAAAAGTTGAGATGTTCCAGTAGACCTAGTTGCAGATTCTGGAGTTCATTTTGATGTTGCAGAAACTCTCAGCCTATTTACCTAAATTTGATTGCTCAGATGTGGACACTTATTTCACTCTGTTTGAACAAATAGCAGATTCTAGAGGTTGGTCAGATTTGGAGAGGTGTACGCTGTTGCAGTGTGTTCTGACGGGTAGAGCACGTGAGGCATTTTCAGCTTTGAATGTGGCTGACAGCAAAGTTTATGCTACAGTTAAATTTGATGTGCTGAAAATGTTTGAGCTTGTTCTGGAGGTGTATCGCCAATGGTTTACGGTTTAGGAATAAGCTGGATTCACAGACTTATTCTGAGTTTGTTTGTGATCTTACTCTTGCATTTAACCATTGGTCTACAGCTTCTGAGGCTACTACATTTGAGGATCTTTGTAACTTAATGGTGTTAGAACAGTTTTTTAAAATTCTGTACCTGAAGCGGTTGCTACTTACATGAATAAATGTAAGGTGACATCTCCATCTGAAGCGGCTGCTCTTGCAGATGAGTATGTGCTGACCGACTTTGAGCTGCGCAATGTGTTGTACCCTAATGATTCAAAACATTGTGGTTTGTCTTCGTCTGGGGCTTTGCCTCATAAGCCCCAGCAGAAGTTTGGTCATAAGGGACCAAAAGGACCAGTGACTCAAAATACCTGTAGATATTGTTTTGCGGAGGGTCACTGGAAGAGGGAGTGTCCCCTACTTAGATCCAAGAGGTCGGGTCAAGGTGGCAAGGTTACCGGGGTTACCAGGGTTACTTGGTTGTGACCAAGCTCTCAGGCTCTCGCTGCTGTTGTACAGGGACAGAATGTCCTGCAACAATGGGCCAGACACCCCATACTCCTGCAGAACCCCCCAAAGGATACCCCGAAGGATGCGGTCGAATGCTTTCTCCAAGTCCACAAAGCACATGTAAACTGGATTAGCAAACTTCCATGCACACTCAAATATCCCCGAGAGGATAAAGAGCTGATCCAGTGTTCTGCAACCAGGACAAAAAACTGCATTGTTCCTCTCGGACCTGAGGTTCGACAAGCGGACGGACCCTACTTGCCAGCACCCTGGTGTAGATCTTTCCAGGGACGCTGAGGAGTGTAGGGTAGGGGATATTAGTGGACCAGAGGGTGAGCTCCATTCTTAAAGATGGGGATCACCACCCAGTCTGCCAATCCAGTTACACCACCCCAGATCTCGTCATGATGTTGCAGAGGCATGTCAACCAAAACAGCCCTACAACATCCAGAGCCTTCAGAAACCCAGGGGAAATCTCGAGGACCGCTTCCCTCTCCCAAGTCACCTGACGGTTTGCCATTAGGCAGTACCATTAGGAATAACTGGATAATTGTGTATTGCTATGTTTTTACATGGGGGAAAAAAGCACACCTTTCAGTTTGAAGGTTTTGTGTACCAGGAAATAATAATTTTGAGACCTCAGCAAGTCTTCAGATTAGACAAATACAAGCTCATATGAACAGCTGGCAAACATTTGCATCACATCACCACTTATTTTGCAAAAATGCATAAGCAGTGTTGCAGAAAACAAAGTACACCCTATGATACAGTAGCTTGTCGAACCACCTTTAGCAGCAATAAGTTGAAGTAACCATGTTCTGTATGACTATCAAATCTCACATTGTTGTGGAAGAATTTTCCCCTCTACCATCATGCTTAACAGTTGGTAAGTTTGTGCTGATATGCTGTGTTTAGTTTTTTGATAAGAATGTGGCCAAATAACTCCAATTTTGTGTTGTCTTTCAAAAGGACATTGTTCCAGACGTCTTGTGGTTTGTTTAGATGCAGTTTTGCAAACCTAAGCTGTGCTTTCATGTTTTCCTGGCAAACTTTCCAAAGAAGTCATATTTGTTATGTCTTTTGTACTGTGACGAACTTTAATATTTAACATGCTAACTGAGGCTTGTAGAGTCTGTACTTTGTTTTTTTCTCTTTTTTTTTGTAGTTTCTCTGAGCACTGCATGGTGACGTTGATTGGACGTCAATTCCTGAGAAGATTGGAAACTGTCATGTGACTTTTTATACTTGTCAGTAATCTTTCTCACTGTAGAATGATGGACTTTAAATTGTTTAGAAATTGCCTCATAATCAATTGCCGATTGGCTTTGCTAAGATCAATGTTGATGTTCTTCCTCCGTGGTATTGTACTAACACACACCCGAATGCTCCAGATCAGCAAAATGCCAAAATTTCTGCTTTGGTAATCACACTTAATCAAGTGCATGTGATTATCAGCACCTTACTTCTACTTAGCCTCTTAGTTCCCATTGAAGCAGTAAGGGTGTACTTAATTAACACACTGCTTTTGCATTTTGGCTCAATTATTATTAAATAAATAATGACATGGTTATAATATGTCATGTGCTGTTGTTCATCTGAGGTTATTTTAAAACCTGCCTAGGACCAGATGATTTTTTTATTATGTCCTGACAACCTTAGAAATGAAGAACTTTTTGAAATGACTGTAGCTGATACCCAGCAATATTCATATAGGGAACCACATGATATAGAGCAGTTTTCGAAACTTCAAACATGTCCAAAAAGACACGAAGTCCTGCAATTTTTTACTTATACAAAACTAAAGTTATTGTATTTGGCCTCAACCCTGTTAGATTTAAGTGGTCATCAGCTCCAACTAGTGTAAACAGACACTAGTTGGAACTGGAATGAATATATACCTCAAAATGTTGTAATGCCAAAAGTATAGCTGAGGTTTCGTTCTCAGTTGTCATACTGAGCGATCAACACCCCTATCATCCTCCTGCAGAAGTTCTTTGCCTGCACCCCGAGCACTGGCATCAACTTCTAGTTGGAAGACATGAACAAAATCAGGGGCAGCCAGTACTGGTGCACTGCACAGAAGAGCCTTGGCCGAGTCGAATGAGATTTGACACAGAAGTCCACACGAGAGGACTTCTGTGTCGAAATCTCATACCGACTCGGCCAAGGCTCTTCTGTGCAGTGCACCAGTACTGGCTGCCCCTGATTTTGTTCATGTCTTCCAACTAGAAGTTGATGCCAGTGCTCGGGGTGCAGGCAAAGAACTTCTGCAGGAGGATGATAGGGGTGTTGATCGCTCAGTATGACAACTGAGAACGAAACCTCAGCTATACTTTTGGCATTACAACATTTTGAGGTATATATTCATTCCAGTTCCAACTAGTGTCTGTTTACACTAGTTGGAGCTGATGACCACTTAAATCTAACAGGGTTGAGGCCAAATACAATAACTTTAGTTTTGTATAAGTAAAAAATTGCAGGACTTCGTGTCTTTTTGGACATGTTTGAAGTTTCGAAAACTGCTCTATATCATGTGGTTCCCTATATGAATATTGCTGGGTATCAGCTACAGTCATTTCAAAAAGTACACACCCTTCTTCATTTCTAAGGTTGTCAGGACATAATAAAAAAATCATCTGGTCCTAGGCAGGTTTTAAAATAACCTCAGATGAACAACAGCACATGACATATTATAACCATGTCATTATTTATTTAATAATAATTGAGCCAAAATGCAAAAGCAGTGTGTTAATTAAGTACACCCTTACTGCTTCAATGGGAACTAAGAGGCTAAGTAGAAGTAAGGTGCTGATAATCACATGCACTTGATTAAGTGTGATTACCAAAGCAGAAATTTTGGCATTTTGCTGATCTGGAGCATTCGGGTGTGTGTTAGTACAATACCACGGAGGAAGAACATCAACATTGATCTTAGCAAAGCCAATCGGCAATTGATTATGAGGCAATTTCTAAACAATTTAAAGTCCATCATTCTACAGTGAGAAAGATTACTGACAAGTATAAAAAGTCACATGACAGTTTCCAATCTTCTCAGGAATTGACGTCCAATCAACGTCACCATGCAGTGCTCAGAGAAACTACAAAAAAAGAGAAAAAAACAAAGTACAGACTCTACAAGCCTCAGTTAGCATGTTAAATATTAAAGTTCGTCACAGTACAAAAGACATAACAAATATGACTTCTTTGGAAAGTTTGCCAGGAAAACATGAAAGCACAGCTTAGGTTTGCAAAACTGCATCTAAACAAACCACAAGACGTCTGGAACAATGTCCTTTTGAAAGACAACACAAAATTGGAGTTATTTGGCCACATTCTTATCAAAAAACTAAACACAGCATATCAGCACAAACTTACCAACTGTTAAGCATGATGGTAGAGGGGAAAATTCTTCCACAACAATCTGAGATTTGATAGTCATACAGAACATGGTTACTTCAAATTATTGCTGCTAAAGGTGGTTCGACAAGCTACTGTATCATAGGGTGTACTTTGTTTTCTGCAACACTGCTTATGCATTTTTGCAAAATAAGTGATGATGTGATGCAATGTTTGCCAGCTGTTCATATGAGCTTGTATTTGTCTAATCTGAAGACTTGCTGAGGTCTCAAAATTATTATTTCCTGGTACACAAAACCTTCAAACTGAAAGGTGTACTTTTTTCCCCCATGTAAAAACATAGCAATACACAATTATCCAGTTATTCCTAATGGTACTGCCTAATGGCAAACCGTCAGGTGACTTGGGAGAGGGAAGCGGTCCTCGAGATTTCCCCTGGGTTTCTGAAGGTTCTGGATGTTGTAGGGCTGTTTTGGTTGACATGCCTCTGCAACATCATGACGAGATCTGGGGTGGTGTAACTGGATTGGCAGACTGGGGTGGTGATCCCCATCTTTAAGAATGGAGCTCACCCTCTGGTCCACTAATATCCCCTACCCTACACTCCTCAGCGTCCCTGGAAAGATCTACACCAGGGTGCTGGCAAGTAGGGTCCGTCCGCTTGTCGAACCTCAGGTCCGAGAGGAACAATGCAGTTTTTTGTCCTGGTTGCAGAACACTGGATCAGCTCTTTATCCTCTCGGGGATATTTGAGTGTGCATGGAAGTTTGCTAATCCAGTTTACATGTGCTTTGTGGACTTGGAGAAAGCATTCGACCGCATCCTTCGGGGTATCCTTTGGGGGGTTCTGCAGGAGTATGGGGTGTCTGGCCCATTGTTGCAGGACATTCTGTCCCTGTACAACAGCAGCGAGAGCCTGAGAGCTTGGTCACAACCAAGTAACCCTGGTAACCCCGGTAACCTTGCCACCTTGACCCGACCTCTTGGATCTAAGTAGGGGACACTCCCTCTTCCAGTGACCCTCCGCAATACAATATCTACAGGTATTTTGAGTCACTGGTCCTTTTGGTCCCTTATGACCAAACTTCTGCTGGGGCTTATGAGGCAAAGCCCCAGACGAAGACAAACCACAATGTTTTGAATCATTATGGTACAACACATTGCGCAGCTCAAAGTCGGTCAGCACATACTCATCTGCAAGAGCAGCCGCTTCAGATGGAGATGTCACCTTACATTTATTCATGTAAGTAGCAACCGCTTCAGGTACAGAATTTTAAAAACTGTTCTAACACCATTAAGTTACAAAGATCCTCAAATGTAGTAGCCTCAGAAGCTGTAGACCAATGGTTAAATGCAAGAGTAAGATCACAAACAAACTCAGAATAAGTCTGTGAATCCAGCTTATTCCTAAACCGAAACCATTGGCGATACACCTCCAGAACAAGCTCAAACATTTTCAGCACATCAAATTTAACTGTAGCATAAACTTTGCTGTCAGCCACATTCAAAGCTGAAAATGCCTCACGTGCTCTACCCGTCAGAACACACTGCAACAGCGTACACCTCTCCAAATCTGACCAACCTCTAGAATCTGCTATTTGTTCAAACAGAGTGAAATAAGTGTCCACATCTGAGCAATCAAATTTAGGTAAATAGGCTGAGAGTTTCTGCAACATCAAAATGAACTCCAGAATCTGCAACTGGTCTACTGGAACATCTCAACTTTTCCAGCTCCAACTTCATTTGCAACAGTTCCCTCTGCTGCTCAAAAGTCAGTGCAGGTGGACCAGACTGATAACTAGCACCCTGATCACTAGTCGCCTGCCTGCAAAGAATCCCTGCCTCCACAAGACCCTGTTTTAAACCAGCCTTAACAGAATCTATGTTATGTGCTAAGTCAATTTTTTAATTGTCTGAGTAAATTTCAGTACTTACTTCCTCCAAACCATAAACATGTTTATTAGATCCTGTTCCTACTAGACTGCTCAAAGAAGTCCTACCATTAATTAATGCTTTAATCTTAGATATGATGTACCACAGACTTTTAGGTGGCAGTAATTAAACCGCTACTTAAAAAGCCATCACTTGACCCAAGTGTCTTAGCTAATTATAGGCCAATCTCCAACTTTCCTTTTCTCTCAAAAATCCTTGAAAGAGTAGTTGTAAAACAGCTAACTGATCATCTGCAGAGGAACGGTTTATTTGAAGAGTTTCAGTCAGGTTTCAGAATTCATCACAGTACAGAAACAGCATTAGTGAAGGTTACAAATGATCTTCTTACAGCCTCTGACAGTGGACTAATCTCTGTGCTTGTCTTGTTTAGACCTCAGTGTAACTATTGATACTCAGTGTAACTTTTGATACTGTTAATCATAACATCATAACATTTTATTACAGAGATGCCATATGTATTAAAGGTACTGCGCTGCAGTGGTTTGAATCTTATTTATCTAATTGACTCCAATTTGTTCATGTAAATGGGGAGTCTTCTTCACACACTAAGGTTAATTATGGAGTTCCACAGGTTTCTGTGCTAGGACCAATTTTATTTACACTATACAAGCTTCCTTTAGGCAGTATAATTAGAAAGCATTGCATCAGTTTTCATTGTTATGCAGATGATACCCAGCATTATCTATCTGCAAAGCCAGATGACACACATCATTTAGTTAAATTGCAGAAATGTCTTAAAGACATAAAGGCCTGGATGACCTCTAATTTTCTGCTTCTAAATTCAGATAAAACTGAAGTTCTTGTACTCTGCCCCACAAATCTTAAAAACATGGTGTCAAACCAGATACTTACTCTGGATGGCATTACCTTGGCCTTCATAACACTGTGAGAAATCTTGGGAGTCATTTTTGACCAGGATATGTCCTTCAATGCACAAATTAAACAAATATGTAGGACTGCCGTCTTGTATTTGCGCAATATTTCTAAAGTTAGAAACATCCTTTCTCGGACTGATGCTGAAAAGCTAATTTATACATTTATTACTTCTAGGCTGGATTATTGTAATTCATTATTATCAGGTTGTCCTAAAACATCCCTAAAAAGCCTTCAGGTGATCCAAAATGCTGCAGCTAGAGTACTGACAGGGACTAGAAAGAGAGAGCAGATTTCTCTGACAATGAATAATCAGGCCCCATCTTCCTGAGATCTGGCCCATTGAATTTTGTCCTCTGTAGTGGGCATTACATTTTAATGCAAGGCTTTTATTTTTTTTCAAGAAACTCAATTAAATCCTGTTGTACTCTAAAGGAGACATCCTGGGCTTTCTGGGGATGTGTCATATGACAAGCTGGCATGTTGGGAATTTCATTTTGTTCTCAATCCAAAATAGCCGGCATTGCAGGATGCACTTTTGCCCTTACGCAACCCGTATCTGGCAGTCTGAACAACACAGATCTAATTTTTTCAAATTAGATTAGATTAGATTAGATTCAACTTTATTGTCATTGAACACAGTAACAAGTACTCGAACAACGAAATGCATTTTAGCATCTAACCAGAAAGTGAAAAGTAGTAAGGTACACCTCTGTGTAGAGTTTAGCAGGGTGACAGCTGAAGGGAATAAGCTGTTCCTGAACCTGCTGGTTCGAGAACGTAGGGACCTGTAGCCCCTCCCGGAGGGGAGCAGGGTAAACGGTCTGTGGCCTGGGTGAGAGCTGTCCCTGGCAATGCTGCGTGCCCTCCGCACCGCTCTGTGAACAGACTCGATGGTGGGGAGTGATAGACCGGTTATGCGCTGGGCAGTTTTCACCACCCGCTGCAGAGCCTTCCGGTCTGTGACGGAGCAGTTACCATACCAGACTGTGATGCAGCTGGTAAGGATGCTCTCGATGGTGCTGCGGTAGAAGTTCACCAGGATCTGAGGAGGCAGATGGGCCTTCTTCAGTTTCCTCAGGAAGAAGAGCCTCTGGTGAGCCTTCTTGACCAGGGTAGAAGTGTTGACTGACCAAGAAAGATCCTCAGAGAGATGGACCCCCAGAAACTTGAAACTGGAGACACGCTCCACCTCAGCTCCGTGGATCTGGATGGGTGTGTGTGTGCCTCCAGCGGTTCTCCTGAAGTCCACAATGATCTCCTTGGTCTTTTTGGTGTTGATGGATAGATTGTTGTGGGCGCACCATGATGCCAAGTGCTGGACCTCCTCCCTGTAGTCCGTCTCATCGTTGTTAGTGATGAGGCCGATCACTGTTGTGTCGTCTGCAAACTTGATGATGGTGTTGGAACCATGCACCGGTTCACAGTCGTGTGTGAAGAGGGAGTAAAGGAGAGGACTCAGCACACAGCCCTGTGGAACACCAGTGTTTAAGATGAGGGTGGAGGAGGTGAGGTTGTCTGACCGAACAGACTGGGGTCTGTTGGTCAGAAAGTCCAGGATCCAGTTACAGAGGGAGGGGTTGATGCCGAGGTTGCTCAGTTTGGTGATGAGACTGGGGGGGATGATGGTGTTGAATGCTGAGCTGAAGTCGATGAACAGCATTCTCACATAGGTGTTGTTGTTGTCCAGGTGGGAGAGGGCAGAGTGAAGCGCTGTAGAGATGGCATCATCAGTACTCCTATTCTGGCGGTAGGCAAACTGGAAAGGGTCCAGGGTGGGAGGTAGGCTGGTTTTGAGGTGAGCCAGGACCAGCCTCTCGAAGCACTTCATGATGGTAGGGGTGAGTGCAACAGGGCGAAAGTCATTGTGACATGTGGCAGCTGAATGTTTCGGCACTGGCACGATGGACGTGGTCTTGAAGCACGTGGGGACGACTGCTTGGGCCAGAGACAGATTGAAGATGTCGGTCAGGACCCCAGTTAGTTGTCCAGCACAGGCCTTGAGCACGCGTCCGGGGATGCCATCAGGGCCAGCAGCCTTACATGCGTTGGTCCTGCTCAGTGCAGCACACACGTCGGTGGGGGAGAGTGTGATTGGTTGGTGGTCTGCGGGGAGTACTGCCTTGGTGGCTGCCTCCTGGTTCTCCCTGTCAAAACGTGCATAGAAGTTGTTGAGCTCATCTAACAGGGAGATGTCGTTGGTTTGTGGGGTGGTGATGGTGGGTTTGTAGTCAGAAATGGCCTGGATGCCTTGCCACATGCGTCGGGGGTCGGAGTTACTGAAGTGCTCCTCAATCCTTAGCTTGTGGCTGTGCTTGGCCTCCCTGATGCCCCTCTTCAGGTTAGCTCTGGATGCACTGTAGGCCTGGGCGTCACCAGATCTAAAAGCAGTGTCGCGTGCCTTCAGCAGGAGGCGGACCTCACGGTTCATCCATGGCTTCTGATTAGGGAATGTAATGATCTGTCTGAGGGTGGTGACATTGTCAATGTTGGTACTTATAAAGTCCAAAACAGAAGAGGCATAGGTGTTAATGTCCATGTGTGAGTCCATGGTGGCCTGAGCGGCAAACACACTCCAGTCTGTGTTCTGGAACCACTGCTGTAGTGTAGAGTCAGCTCCCTCTGGCCACACTTTTACAGTCTTTACAGTAGGCTTCACACGTCTGATGAGTGGTGTGTATTTGGGGAGAAGAAACAGGGAGAGGTGGTCTGATTGTCCGAGGTGGGGGAGGGTGGTGGTTTTGTAGGCCTCAGCCATGTTGGTGTAGACATGGTCCAGGGTCTTATCTCCTCTGGTGGGACAGGAGACATTCTGGTGGAATTTGGGGAGTACAGTCTTCAGGCTGGCGTGATTGAAATCACCAGCAACAATAAAGGCTGCCTCAGGATGCAGAGTTTGTTGTTTGCTGATGGCAGCATGCAGTTCTTTCATGGCTTGTTTTGCATTAGCATCCGGGGGGATGTAGGCTGCAGTCACAGCAGTGGATGTAAACTCTCTGGGTAGATAGAAAGGTCTGCACTTAACCATGAGAAACTCCAGGTTAGCTGAGCAGTGTGCTCTCAATAGAAGCAGTGTCCGTGCACCAAGCTTTATTCACATAGATGCACAGTCCCCCACCTCTGGTCTTGCCGGAGTCATCAGCTGTTCTATCCGCTCGGAGAACACGGCTAGCTCAATCGCGCTATCAGGGACGCCACTGTTGAGCCATGTCTCAGTGAAGATCATGATGTTGCAGTCCTTAATCCAGTTGTGAGAGATGATCCGCAGCCGCAGCTCATCCATTTTATTCGTCAGAGACCGGACATTGGCGAGGAAAATGCTGGGTAGTGAAAGCCGGTGAGGGGTTAGCCTTAGCTTAGCTCGTAGTCCTCCTCGCTTCCCCCGCTTTTGTTTATGGTCTCAATGCCGTCTACGAGCGCTTCCAGTCGGTGAAGCATAATACTACTAATTTGCAGAATCCTTAGAGATGCTGAGCCTCACGTGGGTTACACGCCGCCATCTTGGTCTTGGTCATCCTCTTATGTGACCCAGGCCACTTGGATATGTGGTCCTAAATCCAATACATATTCGATCTTTTCAAATGTGACCTGTGTCTGTACGGCCAGGTTGCAATCATCCCACCTGCATGTCATTGATACTCGACAAACATCACTATTTTGCATCTTGCTACATGGAAGCGGGAAGAAAATCAAACTTACATTCGCAAACATTGAGCACGCTCGCTAGGTGTGACGTTATTGCTTCCTCTACTGTGCATGCGGGACACTTGTAGGTTCGTTTACAGTTCACACAGAGATCACATACAAGTCGCATATATTTGGAAATGTGAACGACCATGCAAAAAAAAAAATCGGATTTCACAAAAATTCGGAAATGAGTCACTTCAGGCTGCAGTGTGAATGTAGCCTAAGGCTCAAGTATTTCTCCTCACCTGATGACTGTGCTTCAAGGCTTTCTTAGATATTGTCTAGTCTGGCAGAGGCAGTTAAAATACACTAGGCTAGAGCTTCAGAAGAACAGCTATGATTTTAAAACTAATTTGTGTAATGCGTGGTCTATTTCATTTGGCTTGAGTCAGTAATCAACAATCCAGTATCCCCGAGGGCTGCCCCATGCATCCACAGCCTGCCCCTTCAAGACAGAATGACATCCCGCATGTCATTGGAGGCCTCCTGTTTGGTCTTATTGATTCAGGAGTATCTTTTATTAGGAGGGGGAAGAGAGTAATGTGAGTGGTATGAACCCTGAACTCCCTATCACTTGTCCAGCAGTAATGACTGATAGTAGGTGTGGCTGATTGCACACCTGATGAGACTGTGGGACTTAATTAACCCTATAACAGCGGGCAATTGCCGCCGATACACCTGTGACCTGCCCTTACTTGCCGTGAACAGCTGGTTAACACCAAGTGTTACTGAGAAGTCTGATCAAACACACTTTGAATGACCAGAATTAAGCGACCGTTTGTCCTATTAAAAAAAAATTCAAACTGTTTCTGAAAGCTGAGAAATCGCGCTTTACATCCAACATAGGGTTATTGCAGTAATTGTTGCTGGAAGTTCATGAACAGTGGAACATTTGAAATACGCCAAATGACACGTTTGGCGTTATAGGGTAAAAGCAAGCAGTGGGCATTTGGCCTATGTGTGCGCAAGGAGCAGGATGTTACCTCAGGAGGGAGCAATGAGGACAGACAGCGATGGGGTTAGTTGTTCCTGTTGTTCCTGTCTTAAGAGGGGAGGCTTCCTGTCTTCTTTAGTTAGTCTAGGGCCGGGCATAAGAACGCAAGACATTATTGTTGCGCCTCAGTGTGCTGCTGCCTCAAACGCTGCTGTCCTCATATATATTAATTCATGTCTTTTCACATGCGGCTTCCTTTGCACAGCCATATTCCAGTGGAGCTTAAGGGTGCCACAAGAACAAACCCCGGGGGCTCTTGTGTTCACACAAGTTTAGTATTTCTCTTTTATTTATATGGATGGATTTGTTATTCCCCAGGTATAATGTACCCCTCCCCCAGCCTCTACCTGATGACCTTGTTTTAAAGTGTAAAGTTGGAAAATAAAGTTTGTCAGGACAGTTCAACTTCATTTTCAGTGTAATGATTACTTATTCCATCAGCAAATGCAATGCTTTTCTCATTTCATACTCATAAGCAGTTTTAAATCTGAAACTGTTGTTAATAGCACCAAAATTTGTGCTGATGTAACTCTAAAGTATAATTTTCTGGCACTATATATTATTTTTAAAGTCTTGAACTCAAATGAGTCTAGATGCATATTCAAGGATAATATCTACAAATAAAAACTGGAAGATGTTTCTGGTGTTTACTGTTCAAATTTTCCTTGGACTGCAGTGTGTGTAAAGTATTATTAATTATTGAAATCACTTAAGATACAGTGTTATTTGCTGACCACTGGATAATATGTTTTGCAAAATACACTGCAAATACATTACCTGCTTACTTGCGATACTCATGCCCCCTTAGCCATTGTATGAAGCTGAGAGGCCAGGACGATGCATCCTCAATCAATTTCCCAGGCTGTAGTTCTGCACTCCAGCTTGTGAAGCCCAGATCCCCTTTAGTCGCTCCCTTTTTAGCCTCCTTTTACCTTTCTCAAACAATAGATCCTTCCCTTTTTCACACTGAATCCCCCCAAACACTGTGTGAATAAAGTTAGTCCAACATGCGGCCCTAAACCCACCCCGAGATTGCTGCCGGGCAGCCACACTCACAGAATTGTTTGTTAATAGTCCAATTAGATAATTGCCATCTTTCACTCCTTTTCCTCTCTGTTTCCCATAAAGGCATGAATGGCACTCAGGGAGGGGGGCAGCTTGAAGAGGGCTTCTGGCCAGCTAAGGTGACAAGAAGGGCCAGAGAATGTTCCTTGCACTAGCTCACTAGTTTGAATTGAATCATTGTGGCCTAATCAATGGTCTTATTGGATTACTGGCCACTGCTGTGTTCAGAGATATTGTTGCACTGACAATGAAAACAGCAAAGAGTTGGTGGTTGGGTGGGTGGGTAGTGGGTTGGAAGGCGAGTGGTGAAGAGAGGTAGGGGCCATTCCAGGGGTAAGCGTGTATGAGAGAGTGTAGGCAGCCTAAGCACTAATGACAAGTTTTGTTCCCCTTTTTTGTTTTCTTCAAATATGCAGGTTAAGATTATGAGAGCTGAAGATGGCTTTTGGGGTGCAATCATTTGAATACTGAAGGATGTGGCATTAGCGTCCAGGACCTCACTGGATTTTTCTCTTTGACTGAATCACGGAATGAAACAGGAAACTTGAGCACAATTCTCATGTAAGACGAGCCCAGCATTGTTGCGGTACTCAAACTGGCTGGGTCATCACTGCCTTCATAAATTTTGTTCCGTGTGGATCTGTTCATTATCCTTTTTTTACCTATCTCTCTCACGCTCTGTCTCCCTCTCTGGCTCAGTCCCAGTTTCTCTTGCCTACAATAGCATAGCGGCAAGATTTGCACATTACAGCATTCCATTGATTGGTGAGAAAGCCAAAGGGAAAAACGAGATCAAAGTTCACTGACACGCTGCAACAATAAGGTGCGCTGTGAAAAGTCAGTGGGACAAAATGTCTGGCTGTGTTCTGCCAACAGAAGAATGACGTGCCCGGGAACTTTTTTGGGATCTGGTCGGCTCGTACCTCTGTGATTGTGTGCGTTAAGGGAGGCTTGCTTGCGAGACAAGACCAATCATTTGTCTTGATACCCTGGGCTGAGAGCAGGCAAACTGAGGGGGACGGAACGAACAAACCCCTCTATCAAGACCTGATCTATTTCCCAAACAATTTTGTGTATTCATGAGGTTACGCAAATGTGGAGGCAGCAAAATTACCGTAATCAATTGAAACAGCGAGTGCGCATCCATGGCTCTGATTATTTGGAGATCATCTATCAGCCTGATGTCTATGTAACGAGGAAAGGGGGGCATTGAATTACTATTGAGATTCACTGAGAAGTCCATGATCATTGGGCAAGGGAGTTTGGTCAGTGATAATAGGGCTCCTTGGTCTGGCGACGGAAGTATTTCTCCAAACATTAGATAGCTGACTCTGCACTGCTGAAAGGTGCTGTTTTGAAACTAAAACCCCCAGTGTCCAGCCAAGCCGGTGAGCCACATTCTCCATAATCTCCTTTTTTTGCCCCACCTGACAAAGGAAAAACAGAGGCGGACAAGCCGCAGGTCTAAGAGGATAAACTGAGCATGGAGGTCAGGTACAACCAAGAGACTGACGGGATGGTGCTGAAGAATGGACTAAAGGAGGGGAAAGATGGCAAGGACTCGCAGGGCACCTTGTCCAAAAGCTTCCTCAAGGACCAGCAGGACTCCTTTCCCCCCTCTGGGACCGTGGACACTTGTGAGAAGAACAGGGAGAGCACGAGGGACCCGGACTACTGCCGGAGAATACTTGTTCGAGGTAACGCTTGTCTTTTGTTTTTTGGTGTGTTATTAATCTGTCACATTCAGATGCAATTTAGAAATTTAAAATATGAGATTATCTTGGAAAAAGTTGTAAAATGAGCTTCAGACTGAGACCGAGGTTGTTTAAATTTGTGAGGAGAGAGATGAGCATTCATCAGTCTTTCTAAATTAGAAGCACTTTACTGAACTTTAATAATGAGAATACCAAAAGGTTTGTTTTTAAATATAGTACTATAGTTTTAATTAATAATTGTTTGCTTGTTTTTAACTCACTGCTTAATATTTGTTTACTCCTGAATTAGAGCAACATAAAAATGTAAGAGAGCTAATTCATCCGGCATTAAAAAAGAGCTAATCTGTGTCAAATAAACATGGCTTTTTAAACACAGTGACATTTAATATTTATATAATAAATAGCTCATGTTCAATTATTTTCAACAATTTTAGGGTTAATTATTAAAATGAACTATTCACACACATTTAAATGTACTATCCAAAATATATTTAAATGTGTGTAAGGTCATGCCTGTGTATACTGTGTGTGTACTGCATGTCATTTTCAGTCATAAATATTCATCAGAGAGAAAACAAGGCACTATCACTTTGTTATTATTGATATTTAATATCAACAAATCATGCATAGAATTAAGTGTGTGAGTCAACAGCTAAGAGTGTCGTCTATGTATTTTCTGTCAACAGCCCAACACTGACTGTATGTAAACAAAATGTAAATATAATAACTACACCAAAAACAGTGCATTAGTTACACAAGCTGTAATGAGACAGCGCAGCCTGAAATACAGAGGAAGGTTTTCTCTTAAAATGTTTTACTCTTTATTACTCCATGAATTTTTAATAAAATAATAAAATAATTATTAATTCAATTTTTATGAGAGCATAATTTCAAGCAATAGCAAATATAATGACAACTGTAAAAATAATACTCATCAAGCAGGGATTACTTACTATTACTTTAACAGACTTTAAATGTTAACACACATTGCACTCATTCGTCTTTTGTGGTGAATTATGTGAATGAAAAATACACAGAACCATAATGTGCTACAGTCACTTTTATTGAATGTGTTATTTTTATATAATCTTCACCTGAATTTAATTTGTGTTTTCAGTTTGCTGCTAATGGAATTTAAGCTGGACCGGTATTTTCCAGCTTAATAATTTAAAGCACAGGGTTTTGGAGGCACAGTGACAACATAATTTCAACATCATATCACATTTAAATTTTACTCAATATTTATTGTCATTCCCTCCACTACTGTGGTTTTATAAAACAGCTATTCTATTAATAATAATAATAATATCAGTCATAATAATAATTCAGATACGTCTGATACTGCAAATAATATAATTTTGGTCTAAATGTAGAACCATATTGTGTCCTGGTTGTGACTTTGTAACAGTGTTGTTCATTTTCGTGATCCTTGGTACAGATGCTAAAGGCTCCATCAGAGAAATCATTCTGCCGAAGGGTTTGGATTTGGACCGGCCCAAGCGCACCCGCACCTCTTTCACCGCAGAGCAGCTGTACCGTTTAGAGATGGAGTTTCAGAGGTGCCAATATGTGGTTGGGCAACGGACGGAACTGGCCCGTCAGCTCAATCTCTCTGAAACGCAGGTATGCATTCTGCTTCATCAGGAATGAAAAGGATGGATTTATTCATTGTGAACTTGAACTTTTATTTTTGACTGAAATGGCAATAATGTGTGGCATGAATTTAAACCGATTTGCTTTGTGTGTCCCTAATACTAACATCTATTTGGATTTCCCATAACTGTGTTACAGTACACATAGGAAGGTGAATTTAACTACATAATTAAATTAATTTGACTTCATTTTTAAGAACATGAATAATTATGTAGGATTCAGATAGAGGCCATTTACCATTTACTGTTATACTGTTTATCTAAGCTGCAATTACATTCTGTCCACAGAATTTTAAGGAGATATTCTCACATATAATTATGGTTTGAATCAGATGATCACTGATGAGTGTGTTAAAGAAACGTTCAGGTAGTCACAGTAATCATTAAAATGAAAATCAGGTCTAACAGGTTGTAATTCACTGTTTCAGAGTGTTAATCATTTTCTTCACATTAAGACCCCAGAAATATTTATGTGTGTATTGTTTGATGATATAGGCTGTAATGTCTGCTGGCACTAGAAAAGGTGCAGACTTTCTCTTCATGCCATACGTGTGGGGTCAGCGAAGGTTCATGTAGTGGATGAACTGTGTTTGCTCGCTGTGCTTGACACCAGATTCCACAGTAACTCAGCCGGTCACTCCGGGGAGTCCAGGCTGTCTGTTTCAGCTTCTGTGCATCTTCCACTCCTATTTGGCTTCTCTTTTATATTTTAAACTGTGCAAAGCAGCTAATGGTGCTGATGGTGACATCAGCTTGGAGTTTAGTGTTAATGTGGTTTTCACCACAGCTGAAGGAGCCTGACCTTGAGAAAAGGCCTGCAAGAGGTCAATCTATTCTCACAGAACCAACAGCAAACTCATTGTTCCTTTTAAAAACAGCGGTGTATGGTTTAACCTACCTACCTGTGTGTTAACATTTTAATTTTTACTCTTTTTATTAGACCAACACAATTGCTGGGTTTTTTTTTTCCACACTGCAAATGTTAATTTGCTCATATAAAATCCAAATAGAAAACAAACTTTGCTCCTTATTTATTCAGCACAAAAGGAAAGATTTTCTTCCACTGTCTGATTCTTATCCTATTGAAATTACATTTTTAATGACAGTGAGGTGAAATTAATATTTTGTTCCCTGGGAATGACAGTCCTTAGCTGTGTGCACATCTAATCATCTTTTTTGAGCTACCAGTTCCACGTTATTGTAGACTCTGCACTGAGAACGTCACCCCTAAAATGAACAAGATGGTCTTCTGAGTGCTCTTTACGTTGCAAACAGGGAATATTAGATAGAGCAGCTTCTTCTCTTGACATGAAATAATTGCCTGTAAAGAGTTAAACCACAGACTATAGTGAAGGGAAAATATTCAAATGTGATTGGAGTAGCAGCAGGACTGAGCTGGGGGCTTGCTGATGATTGGTACATGTATATTTTGTTGCATATGAAAACAATCCACTGTGTCCAAGAGAGATCAGCAGCTGCAATTCACACAAACATCTCTACAGGTTTTACTTCTGATATATTTTCAAATTATAAAGAAAAATTGAACAATGGAAATGTCAAAATAAACAAAATAAAACAAATAATTAAATATTAAAATTTGTCGTTCCTGATGGAAGCAGAAGGACCAGGGCAAGGTTTCTAGTTTAATCAGTTATATCAGTAATAGCTTTTTAATAATAGACTTGGAGCCTGAGACATGGAAATATAATGTCCTTTGGTCCTGCTGTATACTTTAAGGTACGGTTGTCTCTAAATCTCGATGACATTAGAAATAATATTGCTGTGGCACTAATGTCTTTCATTCAAATTAAGAGGAGATTTGAAAGTTCAACATTTTCTGTTCAGATATTATTTTTAAGGAATGAAATGTGGCAAAATTGAATCCTAAATTTAGGAATTTTTTTTACATTTGTCTGAGAGTATTTCAGGAAGTTTAACCTTCATTTCCAGGACCAGGGAATCCTGTGGCGTGAATTAATGGCAGCCACTGTGAATGTGAAGGTACAGAGAATAAAAATGTGCAGTGGACCAGGCTTAATGTAGATGTGTTATTCAGCGTTTCCTTGCCTCTGAAATATGCAGATATCTTGGAAAGTCTGCTTAAGATTGAAATAAAATTAAGGCCTGCAGTAAATACGTTATTTTAATGATAATTAAGAGATTTCAGTTTTCAAAAACTTTTTAGTCTAGAAAATGTCAAAAGAACAAAACACAAAACTGACAACTCCCCGAATCGCAAGGTGACAGAGTTTACATTTACAGAGTTGTTTTCCTCAATCAAAAAGTCCACTGTCCTAACGCATTCTATTGATAGTGATGTAACACAAATAGAAGCTGATAACTGACAATCAACTAGTTACTAAATTAATCTTGGTGGATAATTTCAGCTTCGCGCACAAATATCACACAACAATTATCCGACATAATGATCACACACAAAAAAGAAGAAAAACAGCAATAACCATTATTATTACTATGTTTTTGTTTATTTATGGTTCTACTGGAGAGGTTCATATTGTGTGTGGTTCATGAACTAATCAATTAATTTCCTGCCTGTTCTCACTCTGCGATTCATTCAGGCTACATGACTGAATGAAAGCACTGTATTTTGTGGTCATTGACAGTTTACAGTTGTGATTTAGTGTGTGTGTATTTGTTATTAAAATGTCCCTGCATATGTACGTATCTGCAGCTGCTATACATTAGTGAGATTCTAAAGATGCCTGTTACATTTAGGCGGGGGAAGGGAAGGCGCTTTGCCAATAAGAGCAAATAAAAGCAGTCATCGTAATCTGTAGAGACACGTTGTTTTATACTTCACACTAATCTCCACGCACTGAAGTAGCAAATATCTTTGAATATAAATTTGTTTCCTAATCTTATACCACCACACAGTATTTAAATAGGTTTTTTGATCTGTGAGCACTCACTCAATACGCAGTAATACCAGGAACTACATATCATACATTACTATTTCTCTGAAGGTTCTCTCATGTGTGTTCCAATCTAGGTGAAGGTCTGGTTCCAGAACCGGCGCACTAAGCAGAAGAAGGATCAGGGGAAGGATTCTGAGCTGCGTTCAGTGGTTTCAGAAACGGCAGCCACCTGCAGTGTCCTCAGACTGCTGGAGCAGGGGCGGCTGTTGACGCCTCCCGGCCTGCCAGGCCTTCTGCCCCACTGCGGCAGTGGCACACTGGGCTCTGCCCTGCGCCCTTCCTCTATGGCCATGGCCAGCAACGGCAGCAGTAGCAGCAGCAGCAGTGGAGGAAGCACTGGCACAGCCGGCGGCAGCCCTCCGCTACCTGCCGTCACCAGCTCAGGAACAGTGGCAGGCTTGCAGAGCTCACCGGCAACTCACAGCCTTTTCAGCTTCCCTATGCCCTCATTACTCAGTGGTGTTGCCACCCGCATTTCCTCCAACCCCCTCTCCATGGCGGGCTCCCTGGCTGGAAACCTGCAGGAACTTTCTGCACGCTGCCTGAGCTCCTCTGCCTTTGAGCCTTACTCGCGGACCAATGGCAAAGAATCCATGGACAAAAAAATCCTGGAATAATGCTCTCTTTATACATAGATGGAGTCCTGTTTCCTCGGGACACATATTGGTTGTTTTCCTTGGCTGTTATCGTCTTTATTTTTTAAATTTTTTTTTGGTTTTGCTCTGTCTCTTTCATCTGTCTGTGTCATGTTCTGTAGCAGTTCATGGATTCCAGTTGCGCATCTGGCGCCTTGTATGAGGAAGAAAACAAAGACCTACATAAGCTCATCTAACAAAGACAGGGTAGCAGTGGAGAGATTTTGCACAAGAAGTTCATTCAGGACTTCATAAGAGAGAATTAGAAAGATATACACTGAGGAGAGTACTGACAGATGTTTCAGGCTTTCTTGTTAATAAACAAATATTTAGTCCAATTTATTAATCCAAAACAACTATATACTAAGGCGCCTAGAGAATACAGCTGCTACACACCACAAATACTCTGCTACTTCAGAAGAAGTGGTGCATATAGCAGAAAGCCTAGGATTGGTGACCAGAATTATAAAGTGATAGTACTTTTCTGAACTGTATTTTATACTTTGTTTGTGACGGGTAAATGCACGTCACAGACGTGAGTAAACCCAGAGAAAGACGCTGAGACGCCAAACACCTGAGCAGCAGTTTGTGAGATCCACACAGAAAATCAGCGCTTTTAAAATTTAAAGTGCAGCATTAGCAAGGCCAATTTCTCAAAACAGAATTTGGAGGGGGGCGGCGATGTGTGTTTGAAGGTCGGCTGCAAGGCCAGAGTCGGCGTGAAACCCGAGTGCATCAATGATACGGTGATTGCCAATTTGCCATATGCAGATGTTTGATAAACACAAAAAATTTCCTTTGTAAATCTGTTTGTACGATGTTTGGACCAAACCAAAACAGAACAGAAAGGTGTCGTCATACAGTATGAGAGCTGAATTGTTCAGTGTGGTTTTTTGTTTTCTTTTTTTAAAATATATATACATTTCGGTGAAGACTTTAACATTTTACAACAAAAGTCTTTGCTTCCGTGGCATTTTTGTCTTGAAGATGCAGTACCTGACATTTTATTTAATTTTTTGTTTGTAATACCACTTCGAGTTCTCTGAGTTCTGGTGTATAGTTTCTATTCTGTGCAGGAGCTAAGCACAGGCGTGAGTTGCTGAAAGGGAGAAAAGGCTTTTCAGCATAAGTAAGATGTTTGTTTTGTTGAATGCTGCAAGGTAACAGCTTTTTCAATCGTGAAGACAACCTTTCCTGTGCGAAATTTCCAAAATCCACAGCCTTCAGAAAAGATTAAGGCAGATGATGCTTGTGGAGCCTGAATGAAATTATTGTAGTATTGAGGCATTGGAAATGCAAAATGTACCTTAAAGTTGTTATTTTATTGTAAATTATTCACTTCTGTAATTAATAGATTATTAGTATATCTGGAAAATAATGAATGAATGAATGAATGTATTAGCAGGGTTGAGGAATCAATCAAAAGCTCTTTGGTGCTGTTGTTGTGAAATATCTTGAAATTTGTGAAATGTGTGGTACAAATGTTCATATATATTATGTATATGGCTACAGACAAAGACAAGTGTGTTTTTTTTTCTTCCATCACATGTTGCTATAAATTATGATAAATTTCATGACTGCCATACCTCTTTTACACAAGCCTGGTGTGTATGCTCTTAACGTGACTTGCTGATGTCATTCCCGCTCATCCTTTGACTGGAGTGAACAATAGGTATGTCACTAGGACGTTACAGTGACAGTGTGGTTAGTCGAAGGTTCAAGGCCGATTTTATTAGGGCTGCACAAAGTTATTCTTATCATTCAATATTTTCTCCATTTGGCCTTTAACACATCAGAAACACGACAGGAAAAAAACAAAAAAACATTGTTTTTGTTTTTCCAGCTAACAGCCCAAAACATCCAAATAGATTTAATAAATAAAGATCTAAAACCCAAGCAAAGGAGATAATAATAATAATAATTATAATAATAATAATAATAATAATAATAATATTTGCCTGAATTTTTTTGTAGCTTCTTTTTTCCAGAGGCAAAGACGTAAATCCAACAGGAATTGGGACATCTGTCTTTTCAGTTTTTTTTTTATAAAACTGATACTTTCAGTTTCTGTTTGATATGCTGACTAAAATCGTTCAGTCCAGTTCTCACTGTCTACATACCAAAAGAGAAGAGTTGACTGTAGCATTAATTTCCGCATCTGATTTGCACTCCGGTATTCCTATAAACTCAAAACAATGATCTTGAGGACTAGCATCCAGTATCCTGTTTTTTTCCCTGTTCCACCAGCTAATTAAAGGAGATTATTCCAGCTGGATGAGAGACCCTAATACTCCACCCAGTGCTGAAAACGTAGCTCATTCTCAGAGATTTTTTAGGGTAAAATAAGAAATACTCCTCCTAATTAATTTATAGGAATGTGTAAAGTTTCTGTCAGTCTAATTTGATGTTATTTTAAGCTAATTTTAAGCACAATAAGAATGCATCATTTTACACAGGATCTCATTTTTAGGCATTTAAATAATTTACTAGATTTACATAAATGTAAATTAGAAATAGGAGAAAGATTTACAAAGACTTCTTTTAACTGTCTTTCTCTGCTGATGAAGACATGGTTGAAACCTCTTGATAGCAATCAAGATTTCTATCTGACTTGGTTTGAGGGACACGGGCACTAGTTCTCTCTGCAGACGTAATCTGTACACTAATGGAACTGAGCTTAGCACTGAACTGTCAGGAAAGGTGCATCAACACAGCGCTTCTTCAAATTTCAACCATCCTACAGGAACTGTGGTAGGGTAAATAACAGGGTGGATTTACTCAAGTAATGAACTTAAGTGCAGCGCTGAGGTATTTCTACTTCAAATTCATACTATATTAAGTCCAGGAAAATTTAGAGGGAAATAGTGGGATTAGTATCCATTACAGTTAGCTAGAACTTAAATTGAAGACTGAGATTTAATACATAACAAATATGATCATATGCCACTCTATGTAATTCTAAAATAATACTCATCTTTTAGCAAATTTTAACATAGCACTGCAGCACACAGTGGTTTGTCAGCTGCTATGACAACTCTTAGCTTGTTTGTAATGTTCTGCTCTGAGTTTAGCCCTGCTTATTTTGGCAGAATGATCACAGTAGAAATGCAAAACTGAGGCTCTATTGTGAGCAGAACCAAAGAAACCAATCCTCCCCACTGTGTCTTGGGAATCTCCCCAGAGGAAAAAATAAAGGTTACATTTATGCCTCCTACGCCTCTCAACCCCATTCTAGCAGCCCCCACCCATTCTCTCCCTTCACCCTTAGTCCAATTAGAAGAAGGTCGGGGAGGTTTTTGTAAGTGTGGTGTTTTCTTTTTTGGGGGAAGGGGGGTGGGGGTGTTCGGCGCATGTATGTGTGTGTATTCATGTGCAGAACTGTCATTGCAGCAGACCACCAACACATTTTCTCTCACGATATGGTCCTGTCTTTAAACTGAGGTCTCACTAGGTGACAAAAAAGGCACATCCTGTCTTGTATTTTGGCATTTCTGTGCCATAAAGTGGATGTAAGGATTAAAGCACTCTAACAAGTCTTAAAGGAGGAACGATTTTCAGGCACACTCATCCATAAACTTAAATCTCTGCAATGCAACAAATTTGTAATATTCCAGTGAAGGCATTCTAAAGCTGTGAAAAAAGTTGCACAACTCAGTTGCTCTGCTTCTTTGGTGAATAATTAATCCTATTAAGTAATCAAAGGAATGAGGGGAGAGGAAAGGTCTGGAAAGCAAGGGCCAGGGTAGCCCGTTAAATGTGTTGCATACAACCAGAAAAACACTGCACTGAACAAATATGTTGAAACAATACAACATTTCATTCCAACTGTAACATGTTTGTTTAGAGGTTGTCAGCATGTGAAGTTTAGATTTCCCAAAAAAATCCATCATTTTAAAATACTAATGCTATGAATGGTTACATAAGGAGAACAGAAATCATAGCAATATCACATATATGTGAACTGCAGTTAGACCAGCGTAACAGTTGCAATGAGAATAACTACTTACCCCTTGTCTGTCCTATTTGATAATTGATTATCTCCTAATGTAGCAGTTTTTGAGTATGTACTAATGTACATACTCAAAATGAATTAGTTGGCAGTGAGCGTAAAAGAGAGTTGCATTTGGTGACAATTATTTCTCATCTCTGCCCTCCTAGAACTATGAAGAGTCGGAGATTTTACATTCTGCAACATTGGTCATTTGATGATTTCTCGCAGCTCTCAGCATCAAACAGTTCAGAGAAAAGCTGTAATAAAGCTAATGTACCTGCTAACCACCAACAGCAAATAGCACAGTCTACAACTACCTGATGTACACAAGATCACTTAGTAGGTAAAGGTGGAAACTGAAACATAGTTAAATGAGTGACCATTAATCAGTCAGGTGGCATGACACCAGCTATCAATTCAATTCAATTCAATTCAATTTTATTTATATAGCGCCAAATCACAACGAACAGTCGCCTCAAGGCGCTTTGTATTGTGGGTAAAGACCCTACAATAACACAGAGAAATTACAATAACACAGAGAAAGCTGTGGAATTACCAGCTAAGGAATTAGAAAATACCCTTGGTCAGTATGTTAGTGCTGTACCTTTTTATGCTACCAAAATATACAAAAAAAAAGGAAAAGGAAATATAGTTTTTACTGAAAGTGTCTAAAAACATGGATAAAACAGAGAAAATCTGTGATCTGTGCATTACTTCTGCTGGATTCAAAACAACATTAATCATCTATAACTTAGCCATAATAAGTCTTCTTCAGTTTCTACTTTTTTTTTTTCTTTAGTAGTAATTGGTCTCTCTCTCTCTCTCTCTCTCTACACACACACACACACACACACACACACACACACACACACAAGCTGAAACCATAAAACAGTGAGCAGAGGAGAGAGGGAAAGTAGCCGCTCCATAAACGTGCAACTTCATTAAGCACAGATACAGACAACCATTCACACCTACGGCCAATTTAGAATCACCAATCAAAATAACATGCATGTCTTTGGACTGTGAGAGGACGCCAGAGTGCCCAGAGAGAACCCACACAAGCACAGTGAGAACATGCAAACACAGCACAGAAAGGCCCCAGCCGGCCGGTGGATTAAAATCCACCTACCACACTTACTACTGCACCAGCATGCTGCCCTTTAGAGCTCAGGATTGTGATGTTACCAACACAATGCATTATAGAATTGGGGGGGGGGTTTCCCATAATGCACTGTTTCTTTTCCTTCACCTTATTTACTTGTTTATACTTCACTCTGTATTTAATCATTAGTTATTATTAATCTCTGCCTCTCTTCCACAGCATGTCTTTTGTCCTGTCTCTCTCCCCGGTTGTGGCAGATGACTGCCCCTCCCTGAGCCTGGTTCTGCTGGAGGTTTCTTCCTGTTAAAAGGGAGTTTTTCCTTCCCACCGTCGCCAAGTGCTTGCTCATAGGAGGTCGTTTTGACTGTTGGGTTTTCTCTGTGTTATTGTAGGGTCTTTACCCACAATACAAAGCGCCTTGAGGCAACTGTTTGTTGTGATTTGGCGCTATATAAATAAAATTGAATTGAATTGTCACACCTCGGACACACAGAAGTTGTTGTGGCTAAATCTGACCGGCATCAGCAGAGAACAAAGAGACTACAAGCTTCTGCACCTGCTGCTGCACTGGAACACAGTGCAAGTGTTGTAATGAAACATTGTGCCATAATAAATTACATAAAACTACTTTATGTCTGAATGACTTTTAATTTCAAATTCACAGTACAGTTTAGTGCAACTGCAAGGTAGAACATGTAAGGACATTATTACAGTGCAATAGTAAAGATCAAGTAAAACTTTATGTTTTATAAATGTACGCAGTGCTATGAGATGTAAAATATAACCTGAAATTCAAAATTGAAAAAGAAAAAAAAATATTACTGCACAGGATTAAATATTAAGTAAAATAAACTATATACAAAGTGTCTTTGCAAGGCAGGAGATGCAAAAATGTTTGCATTATCACAAAGTCATGGCTCAGTGTCTGAGAGAGCCTCACAGTCCCGTGTGCATGAATATGAGCTTGAAGCTATTTATAATTCTTGCTCGATGTGTGGGCTCTCACCACAAACAGATTTTGTGAAAGTATCAGGGAACGTGACCATCAGTAGGTCCTAAAAACAAAGTGACCATTCTTCCATGTTCATCTGGATCAACCCCTCCAATAACCATTGTTTTCATAGGATGAGATAAGATGGCCGTTATTAGTCCCATAGCTGGGAAACTCAGTTAAAGCAGCAAAGTGGACACAGCAGAATAAATAGATGCAGCATAACCTATGACAATAATACAACAATAGAAAAATGTACACTTTTGTAGCTTCTCTCGGTATCATATCACGCTGCTGTTCTTGTCACGGGTCATTCATTAGTGTGTTTTCCTACGTCTGTCTTTGTTTTGGCTATGCATGAACTAAAACATCATAGGCAACTACCCAGAATGCATTACAGACTGCAAGTACTTTTAGGGTTAGCGTTACACACTAAGGTTTCAGACATACTATCTCAGCCTCATTTCTCTGACAACAACTTATCAAACTACATAATTATCTGAAGAAGATGTCAATGAAGCTGTCGATGTCTCACTAAATGATTCATCATCCATGCATTCAACTTCTTAAATGTTGGCAACAAATGTGCTAAAGAAGGCTGTGGGTCCTTTGGGAAGACTTTATCACTCGACTGGCCGAGAGATATAGTGAGGAGGTAGCTGGGGAGAGGGAGGGCTGGGTTTCTCGTAGGGCAGCTTAGGCTTAGGCCAGGTTTGCATTTTCCAGCCTGTGTATCCACAGGTCCCTTGTGTGTATCCACAGGTCCCTTGTGTGGATACACACAAGGGACTACCATTGCCATGTGTGTTTGTTGTTCTTCAACTTATGGTCTGACTCGTTTTCTTCCTCTAACCTAGGACTGCTCTGGTACTGATATGTGGCTCTGATTGATTTAGTATGAAACAGTACTTGGTAGTACTGACATAATTCAGTAGGTACCCCAAAAAGTACAGAGTTTGTTTTCCAACCCTTTAGCTATAAGAACAATGGCACGCACTAAGGTCACATATCTAAACTGCTTTATGAAGCAAACAATGGCATTTCTACCTTTATTGGTACCTGTCTTAGAAAGTTTGTAGTATAGCTAACCCCCCATCTGCTGCACAGTACATTTACTTTTATACTTCTTCATATAAATTTTCAAGTTTAAAGTGTAAAATTTATGCAGTATGTAACTCCCTTCTAAAAAAAATCATCAACCCCCCCCCCAAAGCTAAGCTTTCCATTACTACTGAAATAATAAAACCTAGAATTATGAATTTCACAATAATAATAATGATAATAATAATAATAATGTGTGTCTCTATGTGTTACCCATGTGACAGATTGGCGACCTGTCCAGGGTGCACCCTGCCTCTCACCTTAAGAGGCTCTAGCCCCTTGTGACCCTGAATTGGATAAGCAGGAAAAAATGGATGGATGGGTGAATAATTATAATAATAATGGCAGGATTTGTCCTCCTCAAAAACTAGGAAAGACTGGGAACACAAAAATCTCTTTTCTTTGGAGGTTGAAGGTCAAAGCAACATTATGAATGTGAAATGTTTAGTAGCCTATGTGTAAGCAAGCCTAATCAGCTCATGTTTAGGATATCAAGTGCCATGCTTTTTTTTCAGTAAGTAACCAAACCATCTTAAGGCAAAGTGTATAATTTAGTAACTTCACAAACTTTGCAAAAGTTTTAGAAAAGCGTACTGCACTTAGCAGTCAGGTTTAGTCTCTTCATTAAATTCTATGTCAGTGTGACAGATTTAGCTGCTTTACTCACAGAATGACTCGTTGTTGTAGATTAAACATTAAGGTATAACAATGGTCCAAACATAATATAAAAAGTGTTTTTGACCTGGCTCAGACCCTGAATGTCTATCTACATGTACTGTTAATAATCGCACATGTCACTGCTGTCTTACAACATAATGAAAATCAGTGCCTTTGAATTCCTTATGGTGCCAAACCAACATAACCAGAAATTTGAAAGACATTTAACCGAAGGTGAGTGGTGACTCTCTGCTATATGTGATGTCGTAGCTTTGTGGTTCAAGGTTTTCTGACTCCCACAGAACAGCATCTTATTATAATGTGCAACAGTTCTGCAGGGACCAAACCATTGTTAGGCCTAAAACAGTCCATTCTAAAGACTCTTTCTCATTTGAAAAAAGGCTCTCGAACTTTTCCCTTTTAACTGGAAAGACCCTTTTCTTCACACCGTCACAAGCCAACTTCAAATTTCTTTCTTTCGTTCTTTCTTTCTTTCTTTCTTTCTTTCTTTCTTTCTTTCTTTCTTTCATTAAAGACAAAATTAGAAATGAAGAAAGATGTGTTCAGATTCAGGAGCAAACTCCTGATAGTATTAGATAGATTCTTTTCTCAGCTACCACCAAATACCTGTCATAAGTAGTAGTAGAAGAAGTTCTTCGTGTAAAGCATAAATAACTAAAAATGCAAGAACAAAATGCAGAGTTTGGATTCTTTCATCAGCTGATGTAGAGGTCATCCAAATACATGCCTATGGATCAGGGTTATTATAGTTAATGAAAACGAACGAAATAACGAAAACTGAAATTTTAAAAAACACTGTCGTTAACTGAAATAAATAAAAACTAAAATTAAAAGGAAAAAAACGATAACTAACTAAAACTGAATTGTGAATTTACAAAACTAACTAAAACTAACTGAAATTATAGATATTGTCATTTTTTTAAAGTCTTGTGGATTGATATGAAATAATTTTTGCTCGGAGTTTAAGCTCGGAGCGCCATCGGGCGACTGTGTGCGTGTGTACAGTAACGCAGCGGTCTGCAGAGAAAGCAGCAGAGTCCCATATGAGTTTTTTTTTACTACGATTGCACAGATAGGAGCGAGTGTGTTGTTATGGATGATGAAAAATGTGCAGAGCACTCCTCAGTCAGGAAAAAACACCAACGTCAAAGTCCACCTGAGAAGCGCACACAGGGCAGCTACACAAACTGCTCTGATCCTATGAGGTAACCTGGCATGCACCTCTGGAGAAACGTGACTACTCATTGGGTCCACGCAGCCGCAACGTTGTGATTAACCTGTTTAGTCCTTGTGCGTTTCCAGCTACTTTATATCAGTCAGATAATAACAATCAGGAATAATAATCAAAGCATCAACATAAGGACTCACAAATGTCAGCAAATTCCTGGAGGGAGACTGCTGAAACTATCGGGATGGATGTGAGGGAATGAAGAAAGTGAAAAAACAGGGACAAGAGCGAGGACCAACAAACACCAGCACACAACCACAAGGTAATTAACACACACAATCCAGCTACACAAGCATAAATGCGCACATTAGGTCGGCCACTTCTGTGGGTTGTGTACGTAGGCCGCAAAGACCCTGCAAGTCTAATTAGGAGCATCTAACCAAGCTAGCTCCAAAACAGAAGCAGCTTCAGGTGGAGAACATCAGGATGCAGCTGGATTTGACCTTTGACTCCTTCAAAGAGTTTGTTTTTGTCAAACACCACATGTAGGTGTTGTTAATCTGCTGCACTGTCGCTGAACTTTATTGGAGTTTATTGTAGAATTTATTGAGTTTTGGAGTACATATTGTCTTTGTTTCTCCCTGTTGATGTTCATGTGTGTCCTTAATGTCACACACATTTAGCCTGTAGTGCTGCTGTCTGTGAACAGCTGGTTGTTGAATATATGCTGAAAATGAATTTAAACTAACTAAATTAGAGGAAAAAAAGTAAAAACTAACTAAAACTAAACTATAATGTAAAATCCAAAACTATTATAACCCTGCTATGGATCAGTTATGGCCCCGACCACCGTCTGCACCACTTACTGGACACACACCTTTCACATTCTCTAAAATCAGTTTCAGCTCCACAGACAGAAGGACAAAGAAAATCCTTCCCACCTCACACCACCACACCTACATTCATTTTAGATTTAAACTAGTCATATAGTATCATATTGAGATTTATTGAGATCTTCCCTTTTTGTACTTATTATTACATTGAGCTCATTTGTTTGTGTTTTCTTAACCTCTCTGATATCGCATTGATTTTATTAACGTATGTTGTTTTTCCCGTCATGCTGTCACCTCACAACAAGAGGGTCCTAGGATCAAATACCCAGGCTCGCTGGGGTCTTTGTGAAGTTACAATCAGCTGATTTCAGATCCTGTGCAGGAAGAAGGAAAATGGTGGAGTGCTCTACAACTTTTATTTATATTGTAAGAAAGGGCAAGAGCATGACAGGAAAGTGTAAACTGCCTCCACAAAGGAAACAACACAACTATGACTCTTTGCAAGCATCTGCACAAACAGCATGCTAACACAAAGCTACCCAGAGCCTGATCGTTAACAGGTGATGAGCAGTCAGGCTTGTAGCTTTGTAGCCTTCATTTCTTATCTGTACATATTTCTAAGGTAGAATCACAGTGGCAATTGCTTTGAAGTCTCTTTGTGCTGTCAGTTTTGTGTTTATATGTAAACACCAATAGAAAGATCATGTTTGTCCTTATTAGGATAAGGATTTGTGCTAGCGTGTGGGTCTCTTGCCTCAGGTTTATGTTGTTAACTGGTAACGGTGTGACAATGGTTAACACATCTGTTTGTGGTTAACACATCTGTTTGGCAAATGAAAGGTTGTTGGTTCAATTCTACCCAGAGGGTTGCATCATAAAGAGCATCTGATGTAAAAATCTCACAAATCAAACAAGCTTTGGCAAGGGAGCAGCTGAAAGTAGCTTCTGTTATGGAGTAGTGCAACAAATTACTTTCTCTGGTGAGTAATTAAGAAACATATTATATTAATTTTTGAGAAAAGGAACGAGTAATGTGTAATACATTAAGTTTTTTGAGTAACGACCCCAACACTGGTATTAACCCTGTGACAGACTGGCAGCCTATCCAGGGTCTACCTCGCCTGTTGCCCAGTGACAGCTGGCACAGAATGTCAGTTCAATATAAATGAAAGAATAAATAAGCCAGCATCTGCAAGAAAAGCACATCTTTTTTTAATTGCTTTAACAGAATACTATCAGACAGGCTTTGTAAGCGTCAACTGACACATGTTGGCCAAATATCCTTTCCTAACAGCTACTGCTTTAGTTAGCGCTAAGATTATGACAAACATCGAAAAATTGATAATATTAGCTGTAACATAGCATAGCATGATACAACATAACATGTTATATTTTGATTACAGCATTAACTGTATTCTCCAATCACAGCATGGGAGATTAAGAGGACTGCATTAGAACACTGCAAACAAGCTCAACTATATTATTGATGAGTGAGCATTTGTTTAAAGATGACAGCGCTAACATCATTAGATAAACTAGATTACTGTTGTAAGAGTATTTCAACATACCACATTATTTGCAGCAGTTTGTTACAATGCAGTTTACAATTTAGGATGCCATATGAGACCTTCAACAACATCAACATGCTAAATAATTGCATGAGTATTTTGACACCTATTTTCCGAGATGGGTAGATCTGAGGAGTTTGAGGGAAACCGTAACACTCTGAACTCATCATAAAAGACTCAGGGGGAAAAAATTGTATTTCTAAAATGAGGGCACTGCTCCTGTAGGCAGAAGCCCTTCACTTGCATTAATTTGCTATTTTTTGCATGCGGCCTGAAACATTTTGATGAGCTCTCTAGGGGCTGCTGTCAGCCTCACCATGGCAGTGCTTACCACTTGAGTCTGTAGTGCTTTTCTACTGTCAGAGAGCAGTGCGTGTCTGTATGTTATGTGCAACTGCCAGTGTGTTGGTTGTGAAAAGGGCATGGTTAAAAAAAAAAAATCACTTTCAAACAGTTGCTTACTGGACAGAAAATGCAGCAACAATGATGCAACAAATGAGAACGCATCTGAGTTTCCAAAATGAGAAAACAGCAAAGCAAAAAACTTTAAAGAGAAAATGTGTGCAATCATGTCATTTTACCTTTCACTCAAAAACACACTCAGCAGGACATCGAGTTGGGGTGTGTGTGTGTGTGTGTGTGTGTGTGTGTGTGTGTGTGCGTGCGCGTGTAGGTGTGTGTGTGTGTAGGACAGAGAAGACACAAAGAACACACATAAAAATTAGATACTGTTCTTCAAGCCGCAAATCATTTTGCATTTCAGTCCGACTTTAAATATCTTATGAACAATGTCATGACTGGAAGGAGAACTCCAAGCCTTAGGTGAGATGATACATACAAAAAATAAAAGAAATACAAATGGAAGCAAGGTAAAAAAAAAAAGAAGAGAAAAGAAAGAAACACCCTACAGTTAAGAGGTATCAAAAATTATCCTTATTTTTTCGTTTTTCTGAATAAAAAATGAATCAGTAAAACCACAGCTTGCCAACACTTTTTATATCAACTAAGTCTTTTTTTTCTGAGAAATTTTTAGGGCATGCAAGAGTGCACTGAAAAAGCAGTGGTTTGGCCACACAAACACAATCATTGCTCACCACCTGAACCACTCACCAGGTTTGCCTCTCTGATCTATTTCCTAAAACTGTTTGATCACACTGTATATTTCAGATTATTTTGGTTTTGACATCTTGGTTGTACAAGGAATATAATATGGTTCAACTTCACCTGCTGGTTCCTATTAAAGCATCATTTCAAGTACTGAGTTTTATTTTTAAAGGAACAAACCATTAAATTAGTAAAATAAAATTACAAAAACATATTTGCTGGAGACTGCTTTGGATAGAAGACAAGGAGACTTGGTGGTGAAATGAGGAAGTACAGGGAAGTATTCAAAGACAGAGGTTAGCAAAGAGTAAGTGTGGTACTCAGGGAGATGAAGAAAGTAGATAGGAGTACTAGGACGCTAGGCGTACAGCAGAGAGGTGGCAAAGGCCAAGGAAAAGGTTTATAGTGAGATGTATGTCAGACTGGACACTAAGGAAGGAGAAAAGGATTTGTATCAATTGGCTAGATAGAGAGATCACACTGGAAAGGATGTGCAGCAGGTTAGGATGGGTAAGGATAGAAATGGAAATCTATTAATGAGTGAAGAGAGCACGCTAAGAACATGGAAAGAGCACTTTAAAGGAGCTCATGAATGTAGGAAAAAGAGAGGAAGACAGAGGGCAGTTAGTGAATCAGGAAGTGCAGAATATTAGTAAGGAGGAAGTGAGGGCAGCTATGAAGAAGATGAAGTGTGAAAAGCTGTGTGGCTTCATGCCAAGAAAGAGTACTGCAGATGCAGCGTGTTGAAGTATAGAGACGGTCAAAGGAGCTGCACTGTGTCTATGTGGATCAAAAGAAAGCATATGATAAGGTGTCAAGAAAGGAACTGTGGTACTGTATGAGGACGTTAGGTGTGGGAGAGAAATATATGAGGGTGATGCAGGACATGCTTGAGAGGGCGAGACAATGGTGAGGTGTGCAGTAGGAGTTACAGATGGGTTCAAGGTGGGGGTGGAATTACACCAGGGATCGTCTTTGAGCCTCTTCTTGTTTGCAATAGTCAGGTTGATGAGGTTTGATGAGGTCAGGCAGAGTGAGCAGGTAGAAGAGAGCCAAGAGAAGTGGAGGTATGCTCTGGAGAGAAGAGGAATGAAAGTCAGTAGAAGCAAGACAGAATACATGTGTGTGAGTGAGAGGAACACAGGTGGAAAGATGAACATGCAAGGCGTAAAGATAGTGAAGTTTAAACACCAGGGGTCAACAATCCAAAGCAATAGACAGTGGAGGCAGGCGTGGGTGGAGTGGGTCTGTTTTGTGACAGAAGGATTAGCAGCAAGAGTTATGTGGAAGATTTACAGGATGGCAGTGAGACCTTTTATGATTTAGCAGTAACAGTAGCACTAACAAAAATACAGGAGGCTGAGCTGCAGATAGCAAAGTTTCAAGATTTTCAGGTTTTCATTGGGAATGACCAGGATGGACGAGATTAGAAATGAGAATATCAGAGTGACAGCTCGGGTTGAGCATTTTGGAGACAAAGTTAGAAATGCAAGGCTGAGATGGTCTGGGCATGTGTAGAGGAGGGAACGTGGGTATACTGGACAAAGGATGTTGAATATGGAGCTGCCTGGAGGAAAAGAGAAAGACCACAGAGAAGATTCATGGATGTAGACTATGCAACTGCTTAGGGCCTCCATGCCAGCAGGGGCCCCCCAAGAGCGGTTAAAAGTGACGCAATTCAGGCAAATAATATATTTGTTGTGCATGTGATGTATCAGCAGCAATCATTAAGCCAAAGCAAATTTTTTGGATGTTATTGCTGTTGTTTTGCTTATTATGTCCTCTCAGGTATTAGAGTTTGCCTTAATTTGGTAAAATAAACTAATCCCATTCTATTAACTATTTCCCCAGAAGCACTGTTTAAGTATTTTGGAACACTGACAACAAGGGGTTTTCAACAAAGGGCCATTTCCTCCAGATCAATGTGGACAAGCCTGTGGGATATACTTTTTTATTATTATTGACAGATATCATTTAATATTATAACATAACACGGGTAGATTTTTTTTCCATCTCTGCAAGTAAATGGACTGGTTCTTATAGAGTGCTTTTCTAAAGGTGTTTTATATAACATGCCCATACATACAAGCACTTCTTTCTGTCTAACATTCACACGCATTCAGAATCTGACGGTTGCAACGGAGAGCAACTTGGGGTTCAGTTTCAGTTCAATTTTATTTATATAGCACCAAATCACAACAAACAGCCGCCTCAAGGCACATTGTATTGTGGGTAAAGACCCTACAATAATACAGAGAAAATAATACAGTCAAAATGACCCCCTATGAGCAAACATTTGGTGACAGTGGGAAGGAAAAACCTCCCTTTTAACAGGAAGAAACCTCTGGCAGAGTCAGGCTCTGGGAGCAGCAGTCATCTGCTGCAGCTGGTTGGTGCTGAGGGGAGAGAGTTTCTTGCCCAAGGATTCTTTGGCAATCAGACTGGAGCAGCCAGGGCTTGAACTACTAACCTTTCAATTAGTAGGTGACCTCCTCTACCCCCTGAGCTACAGCCACCCCTGGTGAAGAGCACCGTTCCTGGGTTTTTCTATTTAAGTTTTCATTTAATTTATTTAATATTGTTGTTTTTAGATTTGTAATTTAAGTAAGGAAACAATACTTAGGTTTATGTTAAATTGTTTGTGACTGTCACTGTCTGCCCTCCCTTTGCACATTTAACCTGTTTTGTAAATGCATTATCTGCTGGTTTATTATTTTCCAGCACACTAATAATGGTCATGGTCAAAAGTAATGCCTGTTGTTTCGTGTTCTGCCAATAAAGTGACCACACAGCCGCATAAATTTATGCTCACCATTATACACCATTAAAACTGCAGTAAAAACTGCCATGGCAGTACACTCGTGTCATCAACCCAGCTGCAGTGGCAGCAGCACAACACACCAGGTTAAAAAGTCGAGACACACCAGGTTTGTGTGTCCCAGTGATCCCAGAAGCTATGCTGTCCGGGGGCTTGTCCCCCTGGTAGGGTCTCCCATGGCAAATTGGTCCTGGGTGAGGGTCCAGACAAAGATTCCAATTCCAAAGACCCCTATGGAAGAGTTACCAAGGGAACTGTTTACCATGCACAGGATAGGGCTAGCGGGCCCCACCCTGAAGCCAGGCCTGGGGAGGGAGCTTGAGCTTTTATATCAGCAAGAGAATGAAATGTAACTTACAAGCAAAGGCTTCCAAAAAGCCTGACAAAAAGGAAGTTTACAGAGAGGCCTCAAAGAGCTTAGCAGTAAAGCTGCTGAAAGGGTCAGTATAAAAAATGAATCTTTAACTTTAAGATGTGACGCAAGGCTACACAATAGAATAACAATAGAGAACTGGAAAAGAGAATAGTAGATTTCCTTTAATTAATCCAACAGTCTTACCATGTTAATAAAGCAGGCATCTGAAGTGGTGACCACTGTCTGATGTGTATGCCGTATATTATCAAAGCTTACCTATAGCACAGTTACAAATGTGAAAATACCATTAATAAATGACAAACGGTTGTGTTTTTCCTACCATGGCAAGCACAAATGTCTACTTTCGTATCGCACTCTAGAATTCTACGTACACCAGGATTTCCTTCAAAAGGAAAATGTTCTCCAGTGCAGAACTGGGAGCAACCTTAACAACCTTACCTTTAGTTTTTTAAAAACAATTTGCTAGTTAAGGTACATTTAATCTCTCATATATTTTATTTATCATTATATTATTCATTTAAATAAAACTTAATTAAAAACTAAGGCCCGAAGCACCCATTTACCACTTGAATCATGCGCGCCTGTGATTCCATGTCCTTTCCGTTACCAAACATCCGGTTCCTCAGTATCATATGACTAGCGCTCTGCTGTCATTGATGTTGTTCGGTAGCAGTTAACAAAGCGCATCATCCAGCGATAGCTTTCTTAAGTTTTCTTTACCTTATCCGACAATGGCAACACTGGTGGCAAACAGGGCGATGGATATTAACGGCTTGGCAGCGGCTTCGAGGACACACACCCAGGCTGTGACCAGGAATTACATCTCTCAGCCCAGGCTAAGTATGTTGCTAATGTTAACAGGCTCCTGTTGATAACTTCAGCTGTCGCAAGCCGCCGGCTAACAAGGTTGTATTATTGCATTCGTTGATAGTGTTAAGGTAAGAAATAAAGTGACTGCGTAATATAGTTAATCTTAGCGTTTTAAATCGGCGGTATGTCATTATGAAACAGTATGTTTACTGACTGGTGCACTATGTGCATGGTATAAGGCTTTCCCATTGAACGGGAACGAAGCGTACGAAGGCATTAGCGTTAGCTACCTATGTAGCTAAGCTGCTGTACACAGGGTGTCACAATTAGAAATAAACTAACTTTTGTTTTATAATACATGTTAATTAAGTGCGAATAATCACTTCGGTAAACGAGACTAGCGTCTGCTGTGCGTGCTATGTTTATCATGAGTGTCGAATTTCTGTCATACAGCCATGTAGCCACGCTATCATGCTAGCTTTAGCTATCTCTGACTACTGCGTCTCAGAAATGATGCCGAACATTTTCGCTTGGCGTAACTTGTATCTAATTTATTAGTTGTACGACGCATGTATAAATATGTGGTATATTAAATTCATTTAGTGACGAATTTAAAATGTTATAGATGTGCTCTTACAGTCTGAGACACTTAAATGCCAATTGATTAGTATTGAACTGTAATCAGGCGACTGCCACACACGAGCTAATGTGTAAGTCGTGTTTTTTCATGTGAAAGGTTGAGAGGGAAATCTCTTTTCCATTGACAGTACTGTAGTAAATAGTATTTTTGATTGTTTGAGCCCGTTAAAGAACACACTGGAGACAGATGGATGATCTGTCATGTGACTGGATCACATGAGTGTGGCAGCCCACTGCCAGAGAACCTGAGCGTCATACTCTCGTGACAAGAATTTGTACAGTTCTACAGTTGTTCACAAAGCTTTGTTAATTTTTTGATTAGTATTACAAACTATACCAAAAGAAAAGTGTTAGGTACTTGCTGTTTTATGGCTGCAACTGAATCAGCACATCTGTTGCATATTCTGTTGTTTTAGTAATTTAATTGACACAAAGAAAATGCAAACATTTGCACTGTCAGGCCAGCAGTCCAATTGGCTGAATTGTTGCTAATTGATTTTTGCTTGAAGTTCTCTGGCACTTTGCCAGAATTCTTTCATTTTAGACTCTGCGTGATAAAAATGTTGCTCCAGCCTTTATGTCTGTATGTAGTCAGGAACACCATGTTTTGTATGAATACAGTGATCTACTTTGTTCCAAAAAACAAACAAAAAATGTGTTTACTATGGCTCTGAAGTGTCTTGCAAACATGACTACACTTCTTTGAAAAAATGTTGGTAAATTATTTAAATTAATTCATTAATGAGTAGTTAATTAATTCACATTTAACCGCATCCACAAACAAAAACACACTATATACTAATATTATTGAGAAAAGTTCATCTAGGGGTGGCTGTGGCTTAGGAGGTACAGCAGATCATCTACTAATCGAAAGGTTGGTGGTTTGATTTTGGCAGCTCCAGTCTGTGTGCCAAAGTATCCTTGACCCTGTAACCCTGAGTTGCTCCTCATGTATTCATTGGAGTATGAATGTGTGTGAATGTCAGGTAGAAAGCGCTTAAATATAGAAAAAAGTGCTTGTATGAATGTGTGTGTGAATGGGTGATTGCAAATGTGTAATATAAAGTGCCTTGAGTGCTCAACTAGAGTAGAAAAGCGCTATATAAGAACTAGTCCATTTACCATTTACAGCACAATAAAACAAGTACAGGGGCCTTACTGCATTAAGCTTTTTTTTTTTCTTTTTTTTTTACATAAAGACATTTCCCCTATAAATTGCTGAAAAAAACTGTTAGTGCATAAAATGTCATCAGAGTGCAGAACATTAAGTGCCTGATGAGGACCCCACACCAGCCTTTATTATTATAAGTTGTTGTCACAACCACAAAGTATATATTATCATGTTTCAAGTAAATAACATTGTTTTTCTTGCTTTAGGACCAAGTCTGTTAAGAAACTGTTAGAATGTTCTTTTTTCCCTCTCAAATAAAATAAATTGCTTAATTTCTTTAGCAACTTTAGTGGTAGTGTCATTGTTTATTTCTGGACTGGTGCTGACTATATTATTAGACTCAAAGCAGGGAATTTAACAAATGTTGATACTGTTTTCCACTTAGCTGTGTGAGCCTGACATTGAGCATTTACTGTGATTTATACTGGGCTGTTGAAGAAGGCCTCAGCCATGAAGCCAGCAAGGTGTTTTGTTTTTCTTTTTTTTTTTCTTTATGCAAGTGTCAGAGAGGCAAGCGTGGACTAAAAGCCTCTCAGAAAACTGGAAGGAAATGACTTAATGGAGTTCAGGCCATCTGAGAGCTAAGCAGAAAGGATGCAACATGTGATAAAACCCATCTTCTAAAACCACTGAACAGTCCTGCCTCTGAAATACTCTCATTTTGTCATAGCAGAATAGCTCGTCTTTTTTGTCTCATCAAACACATTACCAAACAGCAGCAGTCCACTCTGATGATGAGGCAGCAATTCAGAGCTAAATGATAAAAACGTTAGGAAACTTTTGGTGTGCTCCTCAAATATTGCAGGTGCTGCATTTACAATATGTGTGGGGACCTGCTGGTGGCTGGAGGAGATTTTTTCTTTTTTTTTTGTTCCTTTTGTCTTCAGTGTACTTCTGATATTCGGGAAAATCGTTGGCCTATGTTAGAGTCTAAAGACATAGTTATGATTGACTTTAGTGCAAAAACATCAAATTTATACATCTGTACATTAGGGCTGTGCAATTAATTGAAATTTGATTTCGATTTCGGCTCCAATCGTTCACAAAAACAGTGTAATCGACAAAAAATCAATTATTATTAAAATTATTTTGTCACATTACGCTTTGAATACTCTTAGCCCTGATTTATGCTTCAGCCTTGAGTCTTTGCAGGCCCTACAACTTAACCTACGTAAGTGGTCAGCAACATTGCTGGCACTTATGCTTGTGCAGGTACATTATGTGTTAATTACCGTTATTTATCGAGCGTGAAACACGCCGTGAAACACGCCGTAACCTGACCTGCACCTTCCAAGAAACATCAAATAGCGTCCGTTATGTTCCTACCATCACTCGGCATGATTAGCAAGGGATGGAAATTTACCTACCAATATTCATAATTAGCACTGCTCCGGACCCTGATTGCCCCACCCCTCAGAAACCGATTAAACTTATGTCCAAACCTAATACCAAACCGAATACATGTACAGGATCTGTCAGTATGTTGTGGCACTAAAGTGTGAGCAGATTTATTTGGTCTAAATAACTATTTTTTCCTACTATTATTAGTTGTGATAACTGGCATTACCTTTCTATTTATTTATCTATTTATTATTTCCTTTAATTATAATGTATTATCTCACAATTTATTTATATATTTTTTATATTGTATGTATTTTTATATTTTATTTATATATTAACCCTGAACAGGATAAGCAGAAGAGAATGGAGGATTGTATTTATTTTCAAGCAATTGTAGAAATGCACTAGAATTCAAAGTATTCACTGTTCTTTAAGTGCAATAAATATAGTATTTACAAAGTCAGGTAGTAACCATGTTAAATAGCAGCCCTACTGTACATTGTGGACTGCACAAAACATAGGAATGCAGAGAGTGCACATCCAGAGGCTTCCAGTGCTCGTTGAGAGTTGACAATGCATCACTGAATTGGTATATTATTCTATACGTTCCTAACTTCTGCGCTGTTTGCACATGCCAGAATAATACCATCCTATTCCCGTTTTAGTTATTTCCTCCTTTGTGAATCATTAAATTTTCTGTTAAAAACCAACATGATACCTGTCTACCATGGGATAACTTCAGCCAGTCAGATAAGCAAAAACATAGAATAGGGAGAGTATACATTTTTAGAACTTGAAAATTAAAGCCATCAGTAAACCCGTCTATGTAGTTAGCATGTCATGAGATCATTTTTTGTCACTGTTGTAAGGAAAATTTAAAGTAACTGTAAAATACATGGCATTTAATTGGATTAACCGTCTTTCTGAATTATGCCCATAGTTGTAACTTTTTGGCCAGTAGTCTCATGGGATGCTGATTGGTCCATCTATAGGCACACAGCTTGAAATCTGGCAAAATATATTTTAATGTGAGCATTGTCTTGAATCTTTCAAGAATATATCTGCTTTACAGAAATCCTCTCTACTGAAAGTTAGTCCTAGCCCCTGTTGCATGCATATGACCATTTCACTCTCTGTTTGTATGCAACTGTAACAGTCTGATTTGATTATAGCTTGTATGGCATAGTGGAGCAAGTCATATTTTTATACTAGTATACTTTTTTGCCATGGTAATGGAAAAAATTAGGTATGTCTCAAGACAATTTTGACCAAGTGTGCTAAAGGGATTTCAAGCAAAAATAATTTGATATTTACCAGTGTTCTAGGAAGCGGTAGATTGGCCGGTGCTGCCCGGGCTGAATAAAACCCCGAGATACTTAATCTTACAACGCCGAACGTCAGGGGACAGCATCCTTCAAATGTCCTGCTCTCCCACTGACCCACGGACTTCTGGCAATAATTACCATAATAACCCTGTATTGGCTGTGAAACCTTTTGAATTTTTTCGATAGGACAAACAGTCATGTAATTACGGTAATTCAAAATGTGTTTGATCAGATGTATTAGCGGTGAAACGCACTGTGTCAACCAGCTGTTCATGGCAGGTAAGGGCAGGTCACAGGTGTGTCAGTGGCGCTAGCCCAGTATTATAGGGTTAAACTCCTCCACTTGGGGTAGCAACTCATCTTTGACAGGGAGTGGGCACGCCACCCTTTCCCAACTGACAACCATGGCCTCACAGTTCGAGGTGCTAATTCTCATTCCTGCCGCTTCACACTTGGCTATGAACCGCTCCAATGTGATCTGATGATCCTCAAAGAGCAGAGATGGGGCCACTAAAGTGGAATCTTTACCACTAAACTGGTACCTGTCACTAGGCTCCACCTAGAAATTCTGTCCAAAGAAATCTTACCAAGAGCAGCCCTGGTGGAGTACACTGGAGACTTAAGCCATGTTTCCATTAGTATCTACTCAGCGCGGTTTGACTCGGCGCGGTTTGAAGGTGTCTCTGTCAGTACTGAGTCGATTATGACATGTTCAGTTGTATAGGGTTATACTTAACAATGATAACCATCATCCATTAAAACATTGTGATGATGACGATATTAAACTGGCATTAGCTATGTTAGCTTGCCTCTGTCTCATCCATTGTTGTGTTGTGTTGTGTTATGAGCCGCATACAAATTACGTCAAGACACTACTGCCGGTGCTGCTATATTGACTCCACCCACACTGAGGTGGTCCTCAGTTGGAAACACGGCTTTATTGCCGGAAGGACCAAGCACTCAACTGCAGTCGTACAGTGACCAAATGGCTCACAGTAACAGGTTGGACACCCCATTCTCCTGAAGCAACTCCGACAGGAGACACGGCTGAACTCCCAGTGCACCCTCACTATATGTTTGGGTGTGCCGGGCTTGTCCACTGTCCTCTCCTTCTGCCAGAGCCAACTCACCACCTGGTGGTGATCAGTTGACATCTCGGCTCCACAAAACACATATAGACTGGTTTGGCTCCAGCACACGCTTGAATATTCTTGAGAGTATAAAGAGCTCTCTGTGTGATGTTGCTGAGGCCTGTCAACTAGGACAGCCCTACAATATCCAGGGCCTTAAGGATCTTGAGGCAAATCTTATCCACTCCAGGGGCCCTGTCACCAAGGAGTTGGACCTCAGTAACCTTACCCCCAGAGATGGGCTGGTCCTTCCTCCTGTCCCCAGACTATGCTTCTTCTATAGAAGGCGTGTTGGTGTGATTTGAGGAGATCCTCGACATAATCTCCCTAACCTCCCTCAAAATGCTGTTGAGGTTCTGCTGTAGGTGGAAATTAAAAATCTTGGGGATCAGGGCCTCTGCCACATGTTCCCAGTGTACCCTCAATATGTGTTTGGGCTCACCATGCCTGTCCAGTATACAATTAAAAGTAATCATTGACCTGGGACCTAGGGTGTCCTGCTGCCACATGTGCTTAACAACACCCTTATGTTTAAACGTGGTCACCCTCTAGCCGCTGTACCCAGTGACACCAAGAAGGTTGGGTACTCTGAACTGCCATGTGTCACTTAAGCACAAACAGTCAGGACTAGGGATGTGTGCGACTAGTAAACTAGATGACTAAACGTTGTATTATTACTATTAGGTACTAGTAGGTACTAGTCGGCTAGCGTAATTAAGATTTTAAGAATTTTACACAGCCATCTGCCACCAGATAAAGCTGCGGCCCTGACATCTTATGGAAAAATGGCGTAACTCTGTTAATCTTGGCCTGATATTTTTATTAAGTCTAATATCATTTTTAAGTTTTACAATGTAACCTGAAACACACCTCCTGAGAAACATGGGCATTTCTTTCTGTGCATTTCCGGCTACTTTCCTTAAGTTTGTACAAAGAAGTGAAAAAAATTAGAGGGACAAATGTGTTAGCACCTTTAAAAAACTGACCACAGCAAAAAGTAGAACCCAGGAGCGGAAAAGTTCCAGCATTTTATGTTTCCTTTGGCCGGCACCGCATGTAAAATACCGGGACACGACCGAAAGGTAATTAACACACGCAATGCACCTGCACAAGCATAAACGCCTGCAACGACATCGGCCACTTATGTAAGTTACGTTGTAGCTCTACAAAGACCCAGCGCTGATGTCTGAATTAGACGTAAGCTGAAGGAGGTGGCTGGGGGAGAGGGAGGTCTGGGCTGCTCAGGCTGTGGCCCCGTGACCCGGCCCTAGATTTTATTTTATTTTATTTTATTTGTAAAGTACAATTAAAACTCGCCATGCCACACATGCTTTACCACTCTGAATACCTGGTAGTTAGTAGTGTATTCTTTTCCTGTTTTTAGTTGTCGACAAACAGCTTGTAGGTCTATTACCATGACCTTATTGCAATAAAGTTGCATTATATCCTATCAAAGGAAATGTATATTTAAAGGTCTTGGCATAAATGGCAAAAATTTAAAAAAGTTTCGCCATTTTTTCTTCTTCTTTGGACTGTGGGAGGAGGCCGGAGCACCCAGAAAGAAGAGAGCATGCGAACTCCACACAGAATGGTCCCAGCCTGCCTCCAATCCCCTCCTTCTTGGTGTGAGGCAACAGTGCTAACCACCACAATATGTAGCATTTGTCTTTCTTTTTTTTCATTGAGTCGATAATTGATCTTTCTTAGTAACAGTATGCAACATTAAGGATGACGTCTAATATTACATATTTTGAAAATAACAAAAATGTTCATTGCGGCTTTTGTCTTTTTTTTTTTTTTTCCTGTTGAACCTGTGACTCCTGAATCCAATGTTACTAACTAAACCTTGAATTTCTGGTAACCTATCATCTCTGTGAACTAGTGGAGGCAGACTGTTTCCTCTGTTAAGCTTGGTGTTATTTTGATGTGTGTCAGAATGTGAATGTGACAGCTTCAGATGACAGGCGTGCTCATAGTTAGCATTGCTGCTAGGTTAAAGAAAACATCAGTGTACTTTGAAGGACGTCAAACAGATTTTGTTTAGTGTTGCAAGGCATCGAATAGTCTATAAGATCACACTGTTGAGCTGTTTTTTCACTAGGATACTGACTTGACAGAGCTCTGAAGGAAGCAGCCATTGAAAATGCACTCAGAAACAGAGCAGGAAAATAAACAAATAAAAAGGATTTCTCATCAGACCAAGTCCTTTCTTTTAAGAGGCCTTTGTCTCTCTCATGTCAAATGCGACAAAAGCTATTAGCCCATGAAATGGCTTGTCTTTGTTTTAGTGGTGCATTCTGTCATTTAGTGCTATGAAAAGACATGGAGCAAGGCACTACACTTCTTTGTGAAGATTTAATTATTGGTAATAATGTAGTCACGATAAACAAATGTCTCATCTGTCACTATGAAAGTAATTTCTATAAAATCAATGTTATTTTTGTAACAGTTCTATAATCCACATTCTAATTAGGCTTAAGCAGCTAGCTTGTCAGTAGCAAAAAAGACTCTTGCGTGGGCGTTTGCCATTCTTTTCATAAAAGAACATTAAAATGTAGGCTAAGGATTTGACACTATTTCAGTCTGTTGCAAGAACAGAAACCAATCCATGTGAGCAGCACGCACTTGCTTCACTGACCACTCATGGCTCAGTTCCTGAAATTCTTCGTCTTGTGAATTGGTGGGTCTTGTAGAAGAAGTGGATTTTCTAAAGCAAGAAATTCCCTGCTCAATAATACTTTTTTTTAAACTATTAATAAGAGTGATGCATATTAATAAGAGTGATTAGTATTTAAGTTCTGTGACTGTATCTGTACTTTGGGACGTTTTTTCTTTTGTCTATAGTGAAATATTGTGCAGTAATTAGAAAGCTGATGGGAATTTCAGCTCTGCTGTTCCATATCATCCGTGATAATACAGTTATAAATTTGTATGTGATATAAATGTGTTTTATTGCAAAATCATTACAATTGCAACACTGTGCATTTATGTTTCCTAGATAGGCTGGGATATGACAGCTGTCATGAGGTCGATGGCCAGGATTTCACAAAGTATATTTGGGATTGTTTGGTAAAGGTTTTTAAAAGAACATGGGTGTGCCACTCATGTGCCTGCACTTGTGCCACAATTAGTATCTAATTTTGTGGGAAACAGGTCTTACAGGATGCATTTAGGGAATAGCTTCTGAGGGCTTCCCTTTTGGATTGTGCTATACCATCTGTTCTGGGCCTTGTGTTGACTCTCAGGAAATCTGGGACTGCCTCACAGCACCTGAGTGTATGTATTTCCACTGTACTTCAGTAAAGGTTTTGTGTATTTTTAAATCTTTTAATTCATTAATGATTTATTAAAATGAATTTCTCTGTGTAAATTGTGATAAAGCTTATCTTGTACCTGCTTATAATGAGGAAATAAACTAATTGAGGAGATAACCTAGCCCACTAAAATGCTCTCCATCCTCTCAAAATAGCAGTAAGCTGTTGCTCTGTCAAAGCCCAGGCTTCTAGCTATTGTAACTAAAGCACTCGGCTACCTTTGTAATAAAGCGTTTGTGTTAACCAGCTGCCGCTCTGTATAGACAGTGTTTTTCCTCTACTAGCAAAAAGGCCCCACATACAAGAGACCCCACTCTGTTAGCAAATTTGCTCCTGGTTCGTGCCTGATTACATTTCCTCACAATCAGTGCAGTGAGGTAGGAAGTCATCTTTATATGGAGTACCTGTGCACCTGCAGTGTTAAAAGCCTGTCTCATTTTCTAGTGGTGTCAAAACCAGGTGCAGGACTGCAGACATGTCAAAACACAGATTGTCTGGTGATTGGTTGGAAAAAGGTGTGCCCATGTTTGCTGCTGTTTTCTGACTCCCCTCCCACCCATGATTTTAAAATGCTTTTATTTATTCCAAAAGTTGTCTTTCGTTTGTTAGCAAAACATTCAACCTGTCCTTCATTTGTTTGGTTCATTTTAGTTCCATTGAATTTTTTTTTTATTGGGGGGGGGCTAATGTTGAAGGCACAAAGCAATTTCTGCAGGTTGAAAATTGTTTTGGGTTTTTTTTTGTTGTGTGTTTTTGTCTGGTTTTTTTTATTATTTTGTGTCCAAAAACAGCGTTGTTTTTTTCATTCTACAAATACAATGGGCGTCTCATCTAACTGCAGACATACTTCACATTTTACCGCACCACAGCTTGCAAAATGTCCATTACAAATAGGAAAGACAAATTACGTGCAGAACATGCAGCACTTCAGCCCCATTTCAGGAGGTATTTTCAGTCCAGGATTCTGGCCAGTGGTTGCTGCGCCATGCTGAGGATATCTTGCGCGATCTCGTGACGGTCCTCTTCATGCTCTGATTTTGCCGGGCAAAATAGTGACCAGCGTGAAACCGAGGGGAAAGTAGAGGAAAATGGGACCTCAAAGGACAATTTTGGGCTTCATTTTAAAAGTACGATTCCAGGAGCTTGTCTTGTTTCTTGTCGTCATAGATTCACGTACTTTAGTATGCAGACTGGAGCAGCCAGGGATCCAACCACCAACCTTCTGATTAGTAGATGACCCACAAAATTATGTTGCACTCCCATAGGTGCATATATACTTTGTGACAATATGTAACAGAGCAATGATCAGTTGACTCTCCAGTAAGTTCTTCGTCCAGTGGACAAGACCTTGAGCTCCACCATCTTAAACTGCCATTGGCAAAAGTAGATTGTGTTCTGTTCTACAGTCTTGGTGAGGTCAGTGGAACCAACTAACCCTTAACTAACCCTCCAGGTCACAGCTGGACTCCAGAGCAGAACAAGGACTGCCATTGCAGCTTAAGATGCTGGAGTTGGAGTTTGTCCTAGTGTGACAAAAGGGACTTGAGACAACTGAATGATGTGAAGGACTGCTACAACAGCAATATGATCAACCTTTCCATAGGGAAACAATATAGCTGATGGCATTGACTGAATTTTCAAAATAAGAGTAAGGTGACTGTCCAATAGTAGATTGTTATCTTGAGTTGAAAAAAATTAAAAATGAATTGGTAAATATACTTTTGTGGCCCATCCAGGTATAATCTGTGTGTGAAACACTAATACCAGGTCAGCTGCGTCAGAACGAGAGATATTTTGGCCAGAGAAAACTAACCAGGAGCTGCAATAAGAGTCCACATTTTTGGGACCATTTGGCTGGCTTAGGCTATTTTGGGAAAGCGTGAGCTTTATGTTAGTCATTTGTAACTGTAACTGGGAACAAGTATGCAAAGGCAAAGTTATTTTTTCATGTTGTGTGTCTGTGTGTGAGCTTGTTGTAGGTTTTAATCAATTAGCATACCCATGTCCAGTGGGGCTGTGGGAATCCCTTGAAGTAGAGGCTAAGACATGATTGTGAGGGTGCACATCACAGGAGCCACTGCTTTGTAGCCTTCATTTATTGTCAGAATGATGATGCTCCCCCATCTCCCTCCTAGCCCAGACTCCCCCCTTTCTCACTTCTCCTCCCCTTGAGTTCCCCCCTCTTCTGCTGGGAAATTGAATTGTGTTGGAATGCTCTGTGCCTCTTTTCTCTGGCACTTGAATGGGCTCTTTAGTATTTCACACCAAGGTGTCCTTCAGGGTGCGAGGTCAGGCTACCAAAACAGCTTCTAGTGGCGGATTAGGACCAATTAACATCTTTGTACACAAAGGGCCCTGGCAGCTGAACAGGCTGCAGGGTGACCCATGCTGCTGTTGCATGCCAAACCAGGGGAACGCTGCACTTGAGCTGAAGTAGCAAAAGAGGGGTGGAGAAAGTTTTCTAAACCTATTGGGAAATGTTGCTACTTCACACCTCATGAACATATAGCCCATTGATGAGTCGTTACCTTGTGAAATGAGAGAGCAAACCACTTATTTTTTTTTTCCATCATCACAGTTATACATAAGAGTGTACCCTGAACTGTTGTCTTTTTTTTTCTCTTTCATGTAATGATGGGCTACCATGTAGGGCCAGGGTTAGGCCTTTAATCCCACTGGAAAAACTCATTCAGAAGGTATACATACTTCAGACTTTGTGCCACCAAGTCGTCTATTAATTTGTTTTGATGAATGAATCCTAAAAAGGCTTGTTTTAAAATGCAGTTGATGATGTGGTTTATGTTGAATTTGTAATATAATTTGTTTCAGTACTTGGCAAAATGAAGATAGAGCAAAATAAATTTGATCAAGCAAAGTAAGGGACTCTTACTTAAAATACAACTCTCATTTTGTACCTGGAAAGATAAATGATACAGCTTTAAAGCAAATGGACCCACCGCATAGCAAAATACTTTCATTCATTTTCTTTGCTTCTAAACTTGTCACTTTGAGACTTTGTGTAGTTCTGTATTTGTATCTCTCTGAAGTAATGATTTGATTGCTAAATGATCACACTGAGTGAAAATTGTTACTTAAAATGTCTCATAGTAACTTTTACCTCTCCCTGCCCCCGTTACCAAATATCTACCATTGGGATGTACTAGATTTGTAGATTTCAAAAATGATCCTTTGTTATTACATAGTTAAACATGTTCTTCCGTGATTACTATCACCCTGTAATAAAGAGCCATGTGTATCTTTTTTGAGTCCTGTGGGCAGTTTCTAGTTTAAGTCTAGCTATTATTAAGTTTATGAATATTCACCAGAATTTTCAATTAAATGATTTATTGGTAAAGGGCATGGTTGAGTAACTGTGGGAGGTTTGCAAGTACAAAGATTCCTGCCAATCATTCTAGTTATGATTATCTAAAATACATGTTGTCCAGTATACACAGGTAGAAGATGCAAAAAAAAAAAGAAGCTTTTGGTAATTTTGAAATAGTGTTGTCACATAGTTTGTCCAGCTCTATCTCCATGCATACAATGCTCAGCACAGTTTACAGCAGATGTAGGAGATTAGCATCATGGCATGGTATAGTTGAGTCAAGCCATGTTGTACACGGGACGTTTCTCAGTAGTTTGTAAATACTGTAAAGTTAATAACGAGTGTCCTTAAACTATCGTATGCATGTTCTCTGTATGTGTGTGTAAATATACAGTCACCTAGTTGGGCATTTGGAACCATTATTTGCATTAACCTTAATTTCTATTGTCACCAGGACATGAAAACTGCACATATAGAATGGCCAGTCAAATCTGATACAAAGAGTTTTATGACTTTGCCCGAATACATACATAAAGGAAATTAATTCTACCTCTATCTTTGCTGTTGCAGAATTCTCCCTTAGATTTCAATTCAAGTCTTTTTGAGTGTGAAGTCTCTCCCTCTTAATATCTCTGGTTTATATATATATATATATATATATATATATATATATATATATATATATAGATATATATATAGATATAGATATCAGATTTTTATTCTTTTGTTTTTTTTTCTTAGTACTGACCATAAAAATTCTGTATTAGTTGTCAGGATGAGATGGATCTGACTCATGAGGTTTGATAATTCTAGCTACATGTTTACGAAAAGAAATGGACATATGCAGGCTCAACACTGTGGTGCTGCATCTGGAATAAAATATATTGCATCTACAAGATTATTGTTTTCAGATTTGTTAATTTTATTATTTTGTAATTGGCAGAGTGGGAGATATATGTTTAGGTAAAGTTGTTTGCTTTTCATTAGGATGCAGTATTAAACCATCACCTTGCTTCCTGCCTCTCAGTGGAAAATAAAGAAAACAAAGGTTATCTATAAATTGCATAGTACCCCCCCCCCCCCCCGAACCTGCACTGCAGAGCAAGGTCTTGTAGAACAGAGACAACTTGAGTCATTCACCAGAATGTGGACCCTGAGGCAAGAACTGAGATAAAGGCTGTTCAGAGTAAAACACATTTTATTTTGGAGAGGAAAATGTATTTTTTTGTATTTGTCCTGCCCTTGGTTTTTATCATCACACTTGAGCCATCTTTTATCGTGCTAACTCAACAGTCTCTGCCCCACCCTCCCAACACCATCTCTCATTCAAACCCACGTTCAGCACACACACACACACACACACACACACACACACACACACATACACACACACACACACAGTGTGCCTGACTAATAGAGGGTGAAATGCAGGTGTGTGTGGGAAATGGCTGCAATACTGTAGCGCATTGACAGGTTATTTTGTTGGCCCCTGCCTAATTAGTGGCATAGTGGATGCACCCCGCTAAGCTTTAGTGCTTTATGTTCGTACCAGTCTGCTCTAATTTCCCTGTGCCTTTGATATCAGCCCAGAGATTGACAGTTCACACATAAAGAAGAACACCAGACCCCGATAGAAAACTCAGTGGAAACAATGCCGCCACCTTCAGTCCCCCACTCTAACATCCCCTTCACTTCCATGTCTGCATTTTACCGCCCAGCTCTACAGATGTGCAAAGTGAAGGAACTGTGGTGGGTTTCTCTGACGACTCAACATTATTTGACTTTTATATTTGCACTGCAAATGTTATTTCTTAAGTCACAGAAATTATCATAATGTTACAGACTCTGCTGTTGATTTGCTGTTATAGTTTTGCTGTTCTTATTGCTTGGGAAAGTAGCTATATTCAAAAGAGACTGGTCCTGCTGAAAAGCTGTCCATGCTTTGATTATTAGTGTTATTGACATACACTTTTATTGACATTTCTGTGAAGCTGTTAAAACATTTGTTTCAACTCAGTGTCTGCTACCACATGTGCCTGCAGTGGCATTTGTCGATTTCCTGTTTAGGAGCGGAACGTCAGATATGCTTCCATCCGTAAGGAGGCATCTGACAGAATGTAAATAGGACAAATGCTGTGTTAGGCGGGCTGATGAAGTAAGAGTCTGCCTGCTTTTGGACTTTTAAAACCAGTGATAAATTTTGGGTGTGAAAATGCTTTGAATGTCACACACTAGGGCTGCACCTAAAGATTATTTTGGTAGTCAAATAATCTGTCAGTTATTTTATCAATTAGGCGATTAGTCAGCGATTATTTCAGTCTTCCCTCACCTGTTCAAGTCTGCCCACCTGCTAACATCACCTTGTTGTCTCTTCTCACAGTTAAAATAATGACCCATAAAAATATGAGTTTGAACCTAATCAAATGTATTGTTAACATTAATGTTGCCATGACAATAAATATCAAATAAACAGTGCATATTACAGTGAATGCAATTTTTATTTTTAAATAATATAACGTGCCAGTGAAAAAAATGGCCTCTGTCTAAAAGTTCAAATAAGGCTTCAGATTAAATCAAAAAGATTATTTCATCCAAAACTGAAAAGTTTACAGATTATTCAGTTCATGAAGAGGTTTACTATTCAGAATGAACGCTGATATTAATAGGAGATAAAAATAGGAGAGACAATGTAGCTGCTCCTATTGTCCTTCACTCGTTAGCTAGCATAACGGAAATGGTGCCACTTAGCAAACATCATCCATGAGAGCTTGTCTCCGACAGACTAACAGAAACATTACTGTACAAACATTAACAGGTATCAGCGACGCACTGACTTACCCATCTAGAGCTGATGTCACAGCTCCAGGGTGCCGGCGTTTTAAACGCTCAGCATTGCAGCGATGCTGCCGTGGAAGAAAAGCTCTGCTTTGCACAGTCTGCATTCAGCTTTATTTTGTTTTCTGTGAAAGGCTCCCACATCTTTGACAGTCTGTCTCCATTTTCTTTTTTTTTCTCCACGCTCCTCTCTGATCCACCATCATTATGTTGTTCAGGTTACGTTCTTCTTAGTTGGTATTGTTGTTATTGGCAGACAATGGAGGCAATACTGCCCCCATATCTTCCCGTAGTGTCTTGCAGTTCCAAAATCCCATGATAAGGGGAAGATAATGAATGAGTGGATTTTAAAATATGACACTTCAACATTAAAATTCCTTGTCGACTAATTTTTGTAGTCGATGTCATCGATTACGTTGATGGATCATTATATATGTGTATGTGTGTGTGTGTGTGTATATATATATATATATATATATATATATATATATATAATATATATATATATATATATATATATATATACACACACATGCACACGCACACACACACACACACACACACAGCTTGACATTTTGCATGTTAGGAGGTAACTTTTCTGCAAACAGTCACAATCTGACTTGGGCTGACTACAATCAATCTGATACTGTCAAAAATTTGCTATCTAAAATATAAATGAACAAACATGTTGCCATTATTCTCAATGATTCTTTGTCAATGAGCACTCAACTGGCTGCCAGCTGGCTGTATTCTGGTTATACACTGCTCAAAAAAATAAAGGGAACACTCAAATAACACATCCTAGATCTGAATGAATGAAATATTCTCATTGAATACTTTGTTCTGTACAAAGTTGAATGTGCTGACAACAAAATCACACAAAAAAC
>JAMQGT020008652.1:0-41532 GCA_024447675.2 Pterophyllum scalare | reverse complement strand
CTGCTGCTATGTTAAGTTTTTGGAGCCAGAAATTATCATATCGTCATGTAATCATCACATGCCAGATTGGGTGTGTACAATTGGGTGTTTTAAATTTTTTTTCTACCTAATTACAGATTTAAGTGGATTGGTAGATATGCATACCGGACATATGGGATTGGTTGTTTTTTTAAAAAAAAAAAACTGGGTCATTCTATCTCATCATCGTGGGCCTTTTGCTCAACAATCTCCAATTTGCCTTCTTCTCAAGATTTTTTTTTTTTAATGGTCCAAAAATTTGAAGATTTGAGATCGAATGAAGCAACATTTTTTTCTTCCTGTTCAAGCACAAATGCTATTTAAAGTGCTGTCTGCAATATATTTCTTGATGACCCTGATGAAGGTTACACATTGAAAAGTGTTGGTCAAGTAATAAAGTTGTTCTTCATATTACAAGTGGTGCTGGAGCTTTAATCTTTTTAGGAGATGAGCATTTTAAGGTGGGAGTCTATGGGGATGGGCTTATTTTTGGAGCCAAACTAGAGGAGCTGCAGTTTTGGCACTTCTGTGACCACTCTGAACAGTTTAATCACAATTTTCCTCATTTAAAGGATTTTTAGGGATGTTTTTTTCTGTCTCACTAATTTTCAATCCACATTCTTCCAATAACCTCCAAATCTGTCCCAAACACTGTCTGAGCTTCTGATCTTTAAACGTGGCATTTGCTAAAAGGGAAGCTACTGTCACTGTAAACAACTTTTCTCCCTGAAGGCAAAGCAGAAGAGGAGTTAAGCCTTGACTCTAATGAAATAAGGCTGGCCTTCACAGTGTAGGATTCAGACACATTATTGTGGACACTTTAAAAGCTTGTGGTGATGCCACAGACATCTGAAGTAAGGCCGGACAGCAATTAAAGGACTGCATGAACCGGTTTATGCACATGGTGTATTTTAACGCAGTTTGGATAACATCACTAACCTGCATCTACCGTGACAACAATTTTTCCGTAACCCAGTGATTCGCCAACATTTCTGGCTTGCTCCTCTTCTGAAGTCAAAAGAGTTCCCGCCCCACACCTCACTAATTTAATAAAGGATTTAAAATGAATGAAGGGATCCATGTTAAATTTTGTTGAAAAATAAATCAGCACTGCAGCATCAGCAGTCTCTTTTTGCTAATTTCTCCAGTATAAATCACATCCATACAATTATTCTCATATTTTCCCCTGGTCCTTCATGCCCCATTTCTAGTTTTTAAATCCCCCAACTGCCATCCATAGTTAAGTTGGTCAAAGGTAGAGCGGTAACAAGTGGACTTTCTCCACAATCCGAAGGGCTGACTAACGCTTCTCTTCTGTCTGCAAGCCCAGCACAGCATTTTTCAGTGTAATTGAAATCAAAACACAGACTGAAATATACGTTTCCTCGTCTAAAGGATTTTGTCCCAAGCTGTTCTGACACAAGGAGGTATTCATTAATGCTGTACACTATTAAACCAGTACAGGCGCTGAACAACAGAGAGCCTGTTTATTCTGTTAGGGGGCACTCTTTGATGTGGCTGGGTCTGATACTGTCGGGGAATTCAGCCTGTTAAATCCTTACAGAATGATGCCATAACTCAGATCAGCAGCGCTTTGTGTCGCCTCTGCTTCAGATATAGACAAAGAGCCTGCGCTGCAGTGCCACAAAGGCTTTTCTCCACACTCCTTCGTAAAGCTCCTATTTCAAAGCTTTTCCCCTAGTTCCATTATATCAATTACAAACACCCCCTCACATTAAAATCCTGACTCAATTTACTGCTCTTGGATTTCAAAAATGCATAATTACAAATAGCAGCTGGAGTGCTGTTTCCAACATCTATTTTCTTTGCTTGCTTGTGGCCAAACACATGATGATTTATTGCGCTTAAAATGTCCTTTTGATGCACAGAATTTTTGAAAAGCAATTTGTAATATTACTGCTATTGTGTGGGTTTGTCTTTCTTTTGCGTGAATCATAGTTTACAATATTAAACAGCATGAAAAATGGGTCATTATTTCTGCTTTCTCTATTCAGAAAAATGCGGATAAAGACTCTGTTGTATGTTTTCATTCACATGCCAATCAGTCTGTCTCAGGCCTTTTTAAAAGTGTCACTTTAAAAGCAGCGTCTTGAAATCTGCGGTTAGGAAAATGTTGGCTAAATGAAGCCTGGAGTTTCCCCACATTGAGTCTCATCCTTGTGTATCAAATACTTCTTAAATGACATCAAGTCATGTCATTAGTGAGGCTGGAAGCTGAAGGGAGGCGGACCTTACAGAAATCAAATGGATCCCTGCAGTGACAGCTGTGGTAGCAGCACAAACATGTAACACTTTGGCTGCTACATTAGGAGAGTTTTCTATTAAAGGAATCCAGGGGAGGCCTCTTGCTTTGAATTATACTGGACTGTGAGTCATACACCAGAAATGTTCCCATCAGCATAACAGAAAGTCTCTCGCACACTGTGGATGTTTTAGTTACTTCCTGTCTCATTTTGCCAGCCGCTCCGCCTCATGTTCATTGTCTTTCCCTTTGCCTCCTTGAGTCCCCGGCATGCTGTGATTAGTTTCAGTTCTGTGTGTGTAGTTCCCACCTGTTTCCCCTTCCCTCATCATTACTGTGTGTATTTAGTGGCCTCAGCTCCTCGTTGTGTCTTCCCTCATCACCACTTGAGGATGACTGCCAGTAATTCCTAGTTTTTGATTATTAGTTTCCAGTTCAGCTGACACCTTTGTTTTGTATTCTACTAATGAAGAGTTCCTTAATAAATTTGCCCTTTACATTTAAATTTAGCCTCCTGTGTCCTGCATTTGGGTCCATATCCTGCTTGCCACACTGCCAAACGATGACCGGCTTCGGGGCCTTAAATAACTTGTAATATTTGATTTTATCATAGGTACCTTGAGGAGGACCAGACCACAATAAAAATAAGTCTGTTTTAGTTGAATTGAAGACACTGTTACAGTATAAAGAGATTTTAATTTCAGCCTAATATTGCAGCATCTACAGTTGTGTACAGATATTCCTGATCCTCAATAGAGTGAATACCTGGAATCTTTTGGTGGATCTCTTTTGAGAATTAACTGGAAGAGATGAACTGCAATTATGTTGGCAATCTCTTAATTTTAACAGCATCAAAATGAGAGTTTGTTCAGTACTTAACTGCAAAACTAATAGCTCTCATCCTCTGCTGTAACTTCTTTTGTGTTCAGTGCTGATCAGTTGATGTTAGCATGCAAGCAATATAAAATACCTGCCAAACATTATAATCATTGTGAGCATTTTAGTAATAGACCGTATACAAAACATGGTATAAAAGATGAAAGTAGTATCTTCAGTGTCTGAAAAGTGAAGTGGGAAGGCCTTAAACCACCATTCTTTTTAATGGCCACCAGGGGGCAAATTCTGTGGTTGCGAAAAGCCTTCTAGTTTTATAGAAATCTAGAGAAAAGTGGCCCCCAGCTGTCTTACTTTGTGGCCTCAGTAAACACTTTTGTTATGAGTTTCACAAGTTCCAGGTCATATTGAATAAAACAAATTTATTCATTTTGTAAATCATGGTCATTCTAACAGCTTACAAAGGACGATTATTTAGGATATGCTCATTGGCTAACAACTTGAGACTGACAGCTTATTAGTCAATGAGCATGCATTTCACAGTCAGACCTGCCCCTCACTACAAATTCAAAACGCCAGCATGGTAACAACAAAAATACTCCCCTCATGGCTTTAAAACAGGGCGTCACAAACCTAAGGCTATCTTTGATACTGTCTAGGATATAAAATGACCTCCGTCACCACATTTAGGCAAGAGGGCAAATTTATTAGCTGATGCTAGCAAGCTTGGTCAGCAAGGTATATCCATAAACTGTACAGGTGCAATGTACACATGCAAATACCTGGTAACTGGAGCTAAGTGACAAACCAAAACAAACAAAAAACACTTGAATTTCACTCGTCAACACTACAGTGCTGAATTCTTAGACGAATTCTACTGCACAGTAGACCTGCTAAATTCATAGTTTAAATTGGACTATTTTACGTGGAAGTCTTTGGGGATTGGGTCTAGTTTGGAGACAGTTTTGTGCAGTTTTTGGCACTTCTATCTTGGCTTAATTTTTCTACCCTAGAGGTAGCCAGTTGAATATTAAGCTATTGCTAGCATTAGTACAAATGAATATTGTGTATAAGTATGGACTTATAGAGCTGTTAGTATATGGTAGACGCACATGTTAACTTCACACATGCAGAAGTAAAGTGGTCTGAATCTGTAGTTGAGAGCATGTGCTGTGGAGTTTCTGAGTACAAAATACTGGAGCTTTGTGTCCTATTTCATGGTCCTGTGTTTGTACTTCACTGGATCAGGCAGTAAATAAAAACAAGCAAATAAAACAGGCGTGATTGGTTCCCAGTTGTTCCCTTTGGGATTTAGGTTGAGGAGCTTTGACACTAAGAGACAGACTCACTGTCACCTTTTACATACAGGTTTAAGGCTAAGAATAAGTTTTTGATTAAAATTCTTTTTGAAATTCTGAATAAATTTTATGTGAAGGAGAAATGGGTGTAGGCTCTTTAAGGTAACACTTGAGAATAGAGGGTTGAGTGTGTCCTTAAATCCCAAACAGTATGCGTGTACAATTCATCCATTGAGTGAGCAAAATCTTTGGTATTGATTAAAAATCACACGAAAACTTGTAATATGGTCATTTTGAAATCTGTGGCAATACGCACGCATGCACACACAAACAAAACATAAAACTTTCAGGTCTTCAGTTTTCCAGACAGATGTAATTAGAAGATACAAGATAAACTAAAAACTGTTGCAAAGCCTGCTTTGAGGTTTGTTTGTTTTTCTGGTCAAGTGTTGCTGTTGCACTCATAAAGCCCTCTATTAAAAAAAAAAAAAAATCCCTATTTTCCTTCTCCTTGAACAGATGCAGAGAACAAACAATATGTACTACAGAGCAAGTTATCCCTTTTCAGAAGTTACCTGATCTGCCAGCTCTCTGGAAAATGATCTGATGATAGATACATCACCTGATATTTAACACTCAGACAAATGCCTTTGACTTGCATTGATATTATTAAAGTCCTAAAGCTAGATGTGAATCATTAGTTTTGCACATCTCAGTAGATTTTCTTGCACATCTGATTTGCTCTGGCTGCAGGCACGTGTTAGTAATAACTCTGCTGTGATGACTTGACACAGCATTCAAACACAAAGCAGGAAAGGTATTATATTAGCACTGTTTTAAAATGTAGTGAAGATATTGTATAGGGGAAAAAAAGGCAATTTGAGGCTCTGCAACACTTTAATATAAAATGCATTTCCAGCTAATGGCTTCTCTTCAATAAAAATTAACCTGAAGTCTTTCCAGGGACGATTATAGATTGAACGCTGTCTCTAAGAAGGCCGAGGTCTGTGGATTACAGGCCATTATCCCTCCTAATAATGCTCATAATGAAAAAAAAGTGACAGCCTTCAGCACCAATACAAGAAGTCTGTTTTTTACATAGTGAGATGGAAACTCAGGGTGAGGATGAGGTTGCCAAACTGATTTCCCAAACCTTTGACATGTAGCTTCAGCATCTGGTACATCAGATTTTCCTCTGTTAAGAAATTGGCTCTGCAGCAAACACTGGGTTTCTGGGAGTTTTGGATCCCCTACACTGTTTTAACATTTTTTCAAAACATTCAAAAACACAAATAAAGAAGATGATAGCGATCATAACCATAGCAAGAAATGCTTTTGAGAACAGTAACATTTGACAGAAAGCCAAAGGCTCGCGGAAAGGATTAGTAGATTTGTGGAAAGATGTCACAGCTGGATTTCTGCTCTGTTTAGAAACCCCCTAGTTTGTTTGAATTCTTTTTTCTTTTGTAATAACTTCAGTCATTTGAATTAAAACTCATAAAAAGTTTCCTACTCAAAAGTCCACTCTCATCCCAGAGGCTTCAAGTTTCCATATCACATTTCCATAAGTTGCCTACTGGATATCGACTGGATTCTAAAGTAGTTAATAATTCAAAATGCTCAAACATTAAATTTACATTTAATGCCTACCTTCTGCTGCCAAGAGGACACATTCTTGAGTCCACAACACACTCATTTTACTGTTTCTGTTACAATTGATCCATTAATGCAACTTTAATCTGTTGTCTAATTCAGGGGTTTCAAACTCAGTTCAGTCCATGGGCTACACACTGAGTGGGCCAGACCAATAACATCATAGCATAATAACACAAAGTACTCTGCAAAAGTCTTTAACCACTTCTCATTTCTTTATATTTTGAAAGGAAAATAGGTACAGTGATTTACTGAAACATGTGCAAAAATACATGGAAATGTTCATGTAACAGATGTGTGGAATGCAGCTGGACCCAATATGCAGGACTCAGAAGAAAGGACTTAACTCAAAAGCCACTTTAATGCAGACGTCTCTCCAAAATCCAACCAGAACACATAAACAAGACAGAGCTGGAATACCAAACCTCACAGGAACCACACAGCATGAAAGAGAACACAACAAGGAACTGAAGAAAACCGAGAGTTTAAATACACACGAGGTAATTAGGGAAAACATGACACAGGTGAACAGAATCTAACTAATGAGACAAGGGGAAGCAAAACTGAACACAACGCACGAGAATGCAGGACCAGCAAAATAAAACAGGAAGTAAGTAAACACCAACAGAGACCGAGACTTGACAACAAGACACAGGGGAGGCAGGATAACTAGAACTCAAGGACCAAAGTCTTCAGGAACAGTTCTCCAGGTTTCTTCGGGGACATTTAAAGCTCTTCTTTGGACGTTGGCGGCCGTTTGTTCCGTTCTCTGTTAAGATGATCCCAGACTGCTTCAATAATTTTGAGATCTGGGCTTTGAAGAGCCCAATCAATGACTTGGTAGTGTTCCATTGTGCTGCCAACAACTTTTTCTATCCAGGTATGCTTTTACTGCATTGGCAATATATACGGGATCATTGTCACGCTGAAAAATGACCCCCTTGTATGATTTGAACCAAAAATGTAAAATTTGGATTTATCACTCTGTAAGACCTGTTGCCACTGATTTTTACTCCAGTTATTGTGTAATTTGGCTCACGTCAGCCTTTTCTCTCTGTTTCCCTTCCTTAAGAATGGCTTCTTGACAGCCACCCTTCTACTGAGACTATTTCTAATGAGTATTCAGTAGATGAATCAGCTGATGGGCCAGTTGCAAGAAGTATAAGTACATTCTGAAAATGTTCACTTGGGCCATAGCCAAAATTTTATAAATACCAAAACCACAGGCAATAGTATTTATCTTTACAATTCAAACCTGTAGGCCTCTATAGAACTACTTTCTATAGAGGTCTACTATTCTATTCACTGTGCACCCTGCCTGTTGCCCTATGACAGCTGGGATAGGCCAGATGGATTTTCACTCCGGTGTAATGCTAGAATAACCACAAAAGGAATGGTATTTCATTTATGTTTGAAAATTTGAGTAATTAATGAGTTCACTGCAATTTTCACACTGCTAAGTTTCTAGTGGGCCTGATTTGACCTTTGGGCTCCCAGGCTGCATGTTTGACACCATGGTCTGATTGGTTTTCTGGCACCATGATTGCAGCTGTAATTTCCAGCTGCTTTAATGTGAAAAGTCTTTGGGAAGTGTTGAGTTTGCAGTGATAGAAATAGTGTGAATCATTCTGACATTATTACATAAACATGGTTATTGAATTGTAAAATCTGCTTAGTGTAATTTGAGGGATAAGAAAGTCACAGTAAAGATGGCTGCAAAGAGAAAAAAAAGCAGATTAACATTTGTTTAAGCCCCTAGGAAAACCACTGGATATTTCAGTGATAAATCTTTAATTACATGTTTTCAGAAACTTTGAAGGATTAAGTGTTCTTTTATGAGTGAAAACCGCCCACAAACTGTAGAAATGGAATGATTAATCCATTCAATCTCTCCACAAATGGCAGCTTTATTGAAATATTGACTATTTATTGGTCATTATGAGGCAGGTAGGGTATGAGTCTTTCTCAGATGGAGGCGCACTGCAGTATTGATCTTAATTAGTCCCTCAGATTTGGACGTATAATTTAATGATGACTCTTGTGTTGTGGGATTTTTTTTTTTTATTGTGCATCAGTGTGATGATTCAGACAGATCTACATCAGCCAGTCAGGGAATGGGTTGTGGTTTCAGATGGGGCTGTATTCAGCCTCACTGGTTCATAAAAGGGAACCTAAAGTGAGCTTCAGAGACACAGATCGAGAGCTACAGAGATCGAAGTGGTGAAATGAGTGTGGAGCGCAGTGGAGCCATATCAATAATGTATAGATATTTCATCAGTATTTTGTCTCTGGGTAGTGGCGAGTGCTGCTTTATAGGAAGCACTGTATACCAAAAGACTCTCCAAAGACAACAAAACCTTTCTCCCGTGTCAGCTCTGTCATTACAATTGCAGTCTTGTTCAAGGAAACTTTGTTTATTTCCATTTACTGCTCCTCACTGGGCACACACCAACACTCCCCGCATCTCACTGTTGCTGAACATAATGGGGTGCGGCAAGGTGTGACCTGTACCTTCTGGCGTTTTTAGGATGAAACTTTAAGTTTATGGAAATGCCCAAGAAGCAGGGGTTTGTGCCATTCCCCTCCATCATTTCTGTTCACAGCAGAAGCAGCAGCACACAGTCCTGCAGCTATATCATGTGAAAAAAAATAACTTTTGCTGTGACAAAAACTGCCCCCCCCCCACTTCCACCAAATCCAATTTAGGAGTCTTCAAATCTCTCCACTGTGTCTTTGATTATGATCATCTGTAGGTTGAGGAGAAGCTCCTAGGTAGAATTTGGGGTTATTACAACTGTAAATTACATCTGAAAGAAAACAGTGCAGTTTTGTAGATGATAAATATTCAGATCAAATTGGGCGATATCAAACATGCAAGTAAAAATGATGTTTTATCCAGTGGGAAATAGGAGTAACAAACAGTCTTTTTATAGGTTTTACAAGATAACCCATAACTGGCAGCAATTTGGATGCAAATCCTTCAAAGAAATATCACAAATCATGTTGGTGCAACAAACCTGTAGCCTATAGACCAAATCTACTGTATAGGCACATATAATCTTACACTTTCACAGGCTATTAGGTTTATTACATTTCAGGAAAAACAAGCCAGGGTTGCTGCACCACAATGAAAATGCCCCACCTATGCTAATCTCCCCACCACATATCAGCTTTTCAGTGGGGATCCATTATGTTTTTTCTTATTTATTGCCATATTTATTAAAAAAATTTTAAAGCAGCAGATGCTTACACTGACCAAGCATAATATTATGACCACCTGCCTGATATTGTGTTGGTCCCTTTTTGCTGCCAAAACAGCCCTGACTTGTGACATGGACTCCACTAGACCCCAGAAAGTGTGCTGTGGTATATACACCAAGATGTTAGTAACAGGTCCTTTAAATCCTATAATTTACATGGTGGGGCCTCCATGGATGGGACCGGTTTGTCCAGCACATCCCATAGATGCTCAATTGGATTAAGCTCTGGGGACTTTGGAGGCCAAGTCATCACCTCAAACTCGTTGTTGTGCTTCTCAAACACAGCTATCATGGTCTGCGACAGTGCTTAGGTAGGTAGTACGTGTCAAAGTAACATCAACATGGATGGATCCAACGTTTCCCAGCAGAACATTGCCCAAAGCATCACACTGTCTCTGCCAGCTTGCCTTCTTCTCATAGTGCAATGTGCAAAATGTGGTTCACACCAGGCCATCTTCTTCCATTACTCTGTGGTCCAGTTCTGATGCTTATGTGCCCATTGTTGGCACTTTTGGTGGTGGACAGCAATCACCATGGGCACACTGACTGGTCTGAAGTCCCATAGACAACAAACTGCAATGCACTGCGTATTCTGACACCTCTCTATCAGAACCAGCATTAACTTTTTCAGTAATCTGAGCTACAATTTGAACTCATCTGCTGGATCGGACCACTTGGGCAAGCCTTCACTAACCATATGCATCAGTGAGCCTTGGCCACCCATGACCCTGTCTCCGACTCACCACTGTTTCTTCCTTTGGCTACTTTTGATAGATATTGACCACTGCAGACTGGGAACACCCCACAAGAGCTGCAGTTTTGGACAGTCTTTGACCGAGTCGTCTAGCCATCACAGTTTGGCCCTTGTCAACCTCGCTCAAATCCGTATGCTTGCCCATTTTTCCTGCTTCTAACACATCACCTTTGAGGAGAAAATGTTAACTTGCTCCCTGAATATATCCCACCCACTAACAGGTGCCATGATGAAGAGATAATCAGCGTTATTCACTTCACCAGTCAGTGGTCATAATGTTATGCTTGATAGGTGTATATTAACATGGTCAAAGTTTTAAAATAAAGAGCTCAGCTTCTGGAGCTTGAAAAACAGGCAACTGTATTTTTTAAAGTTCAGTCCTCAAACCAAAAGAGAACTGAAGAAGCCTTTTGGATGAGAAGTGAAACATCTTCAAGAAACTTGAAAAAGTCCAGTCGCCTTTTTTTCAAGCTCCAGAGATTACTATGACCTGGACAACTGAGAATCTACACACACAAAGAGTTCAGTATTTGTGCATGTAATCACTTTGAGCTCAGGCTTTTTTTTTTCTTTTTTTACTTATGTTTACAGTGCAAAACAATAGTGAAGACATCAGAGCTGTTTGTCTTAATGACAGCATTGCAGACTGTCTTAACCAGGTGCATGAGGTCCTCACCTGTAATGTTTTTGTTTAGCAGGTAAACCTCAAACAGAAATATTTTTTTTGCCTTGTTAATGTATTTGAGACCATCTGTTGTGCTGTGTCAAGATAAATGGACTGACATTTATATAGCACTTTCCTCAAAGCACTCAAAGCACTTACACAGACATACACACTCATGGATTGCTTTATTCACACAGCGCTTTATCTGTCTCTCTCTCACACACACACACACACACACACACACACACACACACACACACACACACTGATGGATGCATTAGAGGGCAATCTGGGTTTATTATTTTGCTCAGGGACACCTCAGGATACAGACTGGAGGAGACAGGAATCAGAGCCCCAAAGTTCCAATTAATGGACTACCTGCTGTACCGTTTGAGCCACAGTTAATGCTGAAAAGGTAGTATCGACTACTGGCAGTACTACTGTTTAGCTGATAAAGTCATGTGAAAAATAAAGAACACTCCCTTTCAATCCTAAGGTTTCAGCAATTTCACCCCAAGGTCAGACCCTACAATAATCAGAGAAACTGCACAAAACCCAGGAGCTACATCTCAGACTCTACAAGCCTCAGTTAGCATCAGAATGACCGAAAATGAAAGAATCAAGGTGTTGGAAAGGCCCAGCCAAAGTTCAGACCTCAGCCTGACTGAAATGCTGTGGTGGGGTCTAGAGACAGCTGTGAACAAACAAATGGCTGCATATGTCAATGAATTGAAGCAACATTACAAAGAACAAAGTTTCTCCACAATGAGAGATTCTTAAAATCAGAAAAACATTATTTCAAGTTATTGTTGCTACTGGATCATGGGGTGTACTTAGTTCTCACACATTACTTGTGCATTTTGTTTTTTGTTTGTTTTTAAATGAAATACTAAATACTGATACAGTGTAATTTGACATGCTGTTGCTCATCTGAGGTTGTATTTAAATAATTTTAGAATCGGGTAGAGCCCACGTCAGTGATTATCGGGGTTCAAGTGGCAGACTCATCTCAGAATCGACTGTTGGGAGCTAACTGTTTGCATTGGGCCTTCATGGTTGCACTGATGCAAAGAAATCACAGCTGAGAGAGATCAGTAAATTTAAAAAAAGCTGCATAGGTGGAGAAATATGTGAAATGGGTATTAAATTACTGGAAATCTGGATTTTGGGTCACACATGACCCAAACTGAGAGTTTGGATAATCTTGAGCTGCAGGATGAAAAAAAAGGGTCCGATAAGTGCTGCTGGAAAAGCAACTTTGTGGGTTTTGGGGTTTGTTTTGTTTTGTTTTTTTTTTTTGCTTGTTTGTCTTTCTATTTGTTTTTTCAAAAATTCATGTTCCTTAAACTTTTGAGTTTTTTTTGGCATTGTTTTATTGTTGAATAAGCAGGCCCCATCTTATCTCAAAGACCTTATAGTACTGCATCACCCCAACAAAGCACTTCGTTCTCACACTGCTGGCTTACTTGTGGTTCCTAGGATACTTAAGAGTAGAATGGGAGGCAGAGCCTTCAGCTTTTGGGCCCCTCTTCTGTGGAACCAGCTCCCAGCTTGGATTCGGGAGACAGACACCCTCTCTATTTTTAAGATTAGGCTTAAAACTTTCCTTTATGATAAAGCTTATAGGTAGGGCTGGATGAGGTGACTCTGAACCCTCCCTTAGTTATGCTGCAATAGGCCTAGGCTGCTGGGGGGTTCCCATAATGCACTGTTTCTTTTCATTCACCTTATTTACCCTGTTTATACTTCACTTTAATCATTAATTATTATTAATCTCTGGCTTTCTTCCACAGTGTGTCTTTTGATCAAATTTTTTTTATTAATAAGCTCAACAAAGACATAATACATTGTACATAACAATTTTTTTAACCCCCCCTCCCTTACTGAATACTGTACCCCTTACCCCTCCACACAGTTGCACCAAAGAAGGTATATGATTTAGAAAGCCATCTTTACAAATAGAAACAGGAAGTTCAATGTTATACATGTATATTACTCCTCAGAGGTTGAGATCAGAGAGGGATCCACCCCCTTAATTTTATCCAAAACCAGTTGCCAGATATCAAAAAACTTGTAGGCACAGCTTCTTGTAGCATGTCTTATTTTTTCCATAGTCTAACTGTGTAAAAGATCAATAAGCCACAATTTAAAAATTGGAGTCAGGATTACATTTAATAATTCCAAATGCTTGCTCATAGATGGTTGTTTTGGGTTTTCTCTGTATTATTGCAGGGTCTTTACCTACAATACAAAGCGCCTTGAGGCAACTGTTTGTTGTGATTTGGCGCTATATAAATAAAATTGAATTGAACTGAGTTTAATTTAATTTTACGGGGTTAAATTAAATCTGAGAGAGAAGAAAGTGCGGTGCCCACGTCAGCAACCAGTAAAAAACATGAATGAGATGGAGTCGTTCATATTCATGGAAATATGTTAAATTGCATGTCATTGTAACTTTTCAACCTGCAAGGCAGTCTGACAGAATTCACTAGGAGACCCCAATGTCTGAAATGGACACTATAAGACTTCAGATTAAATATGAAGAAGCTGAACATTAAGAGAAGGACCTGCTAACCAAGCTGGGAGTGAGAATGTGTTGACCTTGCAGCCTACATGATGGACACATTATCATGCATACAACTGAGCTCAATCTGCTTGTCCAGGGAATACAAGTCAGGATTACATTTAAGAATTCCAGGACTCAGAATTACATAAAAGGTTGCCAGCTTCACACAGCCAACATTTAGCAACCAAAAGATTGCTGAGAAAACAAAAGGCTCACAATATCAGCCTCGCCCAGCTTCCTGCGACAAAGCTCCCTGCTGATACTTTTTTAATTTGGAAAATGTTCCATAAGTTTACATGTTTTACTTTCCATCAGTGGAAAGGAAGCTCCCCAGTGCTTTATACAATTCATGTGGACAGCAAACACTCTCCCTTACTGTTGCAGCACAGCTTTGTGAGTTATGCTGATAACATGGCAATAAAGGGAAAAACCTGCTTAAAACTTAAAACTTGCTTCTGCTTCTAAATTTGAATACAGAGGACCAGTTTAAAGTCTAAAAAAAATAATGTGGTCAAAAATGATGGAAACATGAAGCTTTTCTGGGTTTAATCAAAAACAATGCAACAAGGTTTATTGTGGATGGAAACAGACTCTTCAGACACCTTCTCAAATGTGACTCCCAGCTTTGCAAATTCAACAAATAAACATGGGAAAGCTCACCCGAAAACTTAATTTATCCATCCATTAATTTTCTTCACCGATTATCCAATTGAGGGTCACAGGGGGCTGGAGCCTATCCCAGCTGTCATAAGGTGAGAGGAGGGGTACACCCTGGACGGGTCACCAGAACGTCACATGGCTACCACTGAGACATAAACAACCATTCACACTCAGATTTAAACCTACAACCAATTTAGAATAATCACCAGTGACTGGTGGATTCAAACCCAGGACCATCTTTCTGTGAGACACCAGCACTAACCACCATTCCAGCCACAAAAATAAACCTAATTTGCAGACTCTAAAGTTTAACAGAAGCAGAATACGATGAGTGCACACTGACAAATTTATCCTACCAGGTGGGAGAAATGTTTTCTGAATGCTGATCTGGTCACAGCATCAGCACTGGAAGCTGAGGGAAGCATCATCTCTAGTTAGAGATGTTTTTCTCTGCAGGGTTCTGAAGAGCAATTTTAATCCATGCTCTGCTTTTTACCCGTTAAACTCCACCTGATAATGTCACAGAATGGGGGAAGCTAAACACTTGCTGGAGATGGACAGACACTGAGGAAAAGTCTGACCCAACTTTCTCCTGTTAAATGCAACAATAGCAAAAAAAATTGAATCATCTCATGTCCCAGGGGGAAAAAAAAGGTAATGTTCTCCTGAATAGGAAAATCACTGGTTTTCATTTTCTAAGAAAAAAAAAATCCTGATGTTAAAAGAGCACTTCAACAATTTAGAAGCTCACAGACTAAAAAAAGAGAGAGGTCAAAATTGGTTGAGGCTGAGAAATCACGACTTTTACTCCCGAGTATGTGGGATAAGTATCAAACATTGTGCACTCTGTGCCCTTTGTGGCTCATTATTGTGACTTGCAGGCACTTTACCAGTAAAGGTGAAAAAGTACAAAGGGTTTGAACTTTTCTCTCAGCGCTCTTTTTTCATTCTTCGTGCAGTTATCTAGTCTGTATCATGTATTTCATTGGACAGTTATCCTAGCATTAAATTGTAAGGCTTCCAGTATGCCTTTAAGTCAGGCTGTTCTAAAGAACAATTTGCTTTTTTATTGTCCGTGCACTAACGCACACTGTAGAACAGACTGTCCAGGTATTGTTTGAGAGGGCACCATCAAAAGAAACACTCCTTTTTCTTTTAGGAAAAAAAACCCCATGAGGTCAACCTGCAGTCACTCTTAATAAATGAAAGGTTTGAAAAAATGTCAGTCAGGAAAAGAAAAAAAGGAAATTACTCCTACAGGTTGAATGCATCCCTCCACCTTTTGTCCTCGAGTGATGACATTCTCACTCGAGTTAATGGAGTAAAGGAAAAAAACACGAATCGCATCTCATTCTTTAATTTTCTGTGTTTTTACTCCTTTGTAGCCTGAGGGGAAGAAAATTCATTGACTTTATACAAACTTGGTGGAACTGCACAAAACTTATTGGTGAAGTGATTTGATGTTGATTACAGCAAATATTGGCCTGCTGGTGGGAGCAGTGCTCAGTGTTAGCTGCTGCAGAAAACCTTTGGGGAGAAAAAAAAAAAAATCAATAAGGAAAAAAAAAGGCCTGACCCTTTTAGTATAAATGCAGGCATCTAGGCAACCATTGCTGCTTTATTTGCTCCCACTTTACATCCAGTCACTGGGGCTTTAACCCTTTAACACTGGCCATGTTGTGTGTGTGTGTGTGTGTGTAGAGTGTGTGCTAAGTAAACAATGCAATAAGGAGAAAGTGGCAGTAAATATTCTCCTAAATAAAAGGAAAATTCCCCATTATATCAGCCTGCAATTACACAGGGGAGTTGCAGCCAACATGTTGACTGCAACTTTGTGGCACAAGTTTCACTTTGAAGGTGAACCTTCTCCATTACGGGTCTGCATTGCATTTTTATCAAGTTATACTACTGCTACTGGCTGGTAGTTAGCGATTATTTTTAGACAAACATGAAAAACCACAGGCAACTGTGGTAATCTGCTAGCAACCAAATCAATCACTAGGAGGTTAATGGTGCAGCACCTTCTTTGCAACCGATTTCATACAGTGAGAACCTCCAGAAACCATTGCCAACCAGCGAATACACACTTCCCTTGTAGTCAGTCACTGTATCATGTCCAATATGGTGGACAACTCTCAAAAAATGTATGCTTGACATCACATGGGAAACCTCAGCATGCCAACAACTTTTATTAAAGGAACGAACAATAAACAGCCCATTTCACACATGCACAGAAGAAACTGGGTTTCCGGTATGGATTGGTGACGAAAATGATCCATCCCTGCACTTTGACCTCAGTAAACTCTTTCCCCATGACTTTATGACATCAGTTCAGAATTTCAAATCTTACCCAACACAACCTGATGTTCATTTTGAACTTTACGCTTCCCAGGACACAAACCATGGTAATGGCCTAGGCAGGGCCTTTTGTGATTAAAAAGTCACTACCCCTTTGGCATCAAGAGGGTAGCAGCAGAAAGTTTATCTTGAAGCCCCTGATTAGGAATTCACTAATGGTGTATGAACATAAGCAGCCTAGATCTCTCCATGAAACGAATACCCTTGTTTCATGGAGAGATCTTTGGGTTTGAGGGATACAACTTAGCTACAAAGCTTGCATTTATAGCTTAATCATGTCCAAATCAACTTCTTTGTCATTATATTCATTTGCAGGTACACAAGGCTTACATTATATATGCTCAGCAACATAAAACACATACAACAGTGCAGGCCTGTGTATGTTGGATCAGTGTTTTTTTTATGATGCTTATAGGCAAATGCAAACAACATACTGACTGCAAGCGGTGGGTATCTTTCTGGGATGCAATAAAGAAAACATTTAAGGGTGACATCAATCTAAAATAAATAAAATAGTCATTTTTGCCATGTCAGTTATTTTTAGATGGTTATGGTTTTAAACAAGATTAGTTTGAATTAATGAGTTTAATGAATGGTAATTTTACTGGTATTTTAGTGGCTTGGGAGCCTTCACAAATGCACTAGCAGGCATAAGTGCAATCGCTCTGTGTCGCATTCATTGAAAAAGTGATCACAGACTGGGTTGATACTAAACTGGCAGCCTCACTGTGCTGCTGTAACAATGTGTGCACAATAGCTGTATGGTATAACAAACAAAGCCTCCCTGATTGCTGCTTCTGATGGAGATGGAAGACCTGTGTTGCAGCTTCAGCACCCCAAGCCCCAAATGGGAGTCATTTGTTACCGTACGGCATCAAGCAGAGAATCTGCCAGTAATAGATTTGGGCTGCAATGCCTCCTCAACTCCATCAGCTGAAAAATTTATGCAATTAAATTTTTAATTTCATCGGGGTAATCAGGTCAGGACTGTCTGACTTTATTATCAGAACCGAAGCTTATTATTAAAATCAGTCAGATGAAGACTTGATTCACAATCATGGCTTTGGGGTTCCTTGGTGTTGCTATGAAGTCCCAAAACTTTTCTTTTTTTATGTTTCCAATATCATCAGCTTAGAACCTAATAACACATTCTGGAATTTGGAGGAAAGTCAATGAATGACCTGCAGTACCTAATCAGTATCTTCAGAAGGACTGTGCAGTCAGTAATGATACAAATTAGACTAAAATTTTATAATAAAGTCATGGTGATGATGTACAGGCTGAGAGGAGATGGAAAGAGATTGAGGAAAGTGTTAACAATCTCTGATGGGTACACGGAACTGGATGCAGTGTCTGTTATTAGTGTTTCACATACTGGCAATGTTGGGCCTAGTTTCTAGTTCAAAAGTAGCAGGCCACACCTCTTAATCTTTGAATTTAGGTGTTTTTAGGATGCTACTATTGCAACAAGACAAATGTGAAATTTCTTCCCTCTTAGCTATTCCACAATCAGCTGTAACTGGTATTACTGTAAAGTGGAAGTGTTCAGAAACCACCTCCAAACCTTCTCTGGAATTAACATCACCACAAATGTGCGCTGGGAAGCTCCACTGCAGTGATGTCGATGGTTAACCAGCTCCTGTAGGTGGCTTAGTACTGTGCTTGTTATACAAAAATGTAAAGGTAGGTGGTACATGTAACAGTCACATCTGCATGAATCCAAAGACCCAACAAATTATAATAAGTCCTCAGAGTCAAGGTATTTGTTCCTTGCTCCTGCTAAAATAAGACCTAAACATACATCTTGTTTGCAGATGCATAAGATTTAATATTTTGTGCAGAAACACTCAAAATCAAGGCTTCTGCAGCCGTAAATTGTGATACTCTAGGTCTGTTGGCCATGGTTCAGTGTTAAACATTAGAATGTAGAGGCAGAAAATAAAATCAGGTCAAAGCCTATAATGTTAAAAAAAGGTATATTTGAAAAACTTTTACTTATTCCTGTTTTGTAAAAAACACGATTAAAGGCTGTAGCAGTAGACTGACAAATGCATAGTGGGAAACTAATGCTGGGGATATAATTAGGCCTATTTCAACACTCAAAGTTTGAACTAAATTGTGATCTGAATCCATGTCATGAATAACTTTAATGTACAGGTAAATATAGGAAGTCACAAGGGGTGGTTTGATTATGAAAAACTAACTTATTTCCTATTATGCTTTAGGTAGAATTATTCTTAATTGTGCATTGATGTTTTCAAGATAACAAAAATGTGGTGTAAGTGGCAACAGTGTCAGTATACAAGCTGCAACAAAAATCCACCTTTCTACACATCACGACAGGGAGAACCGCAGAGATGCATTATTCAAAATGCAGGTAATACTGAGACAATAATGACCCACAAGTCGTCTCTGCTGAATTAATATTGCAGTGAAGCTCAGTGGCTTTCATCCTGAGAGCCTGATAATCTTTGCTACGCCACCTGTGCTCATACAGAGTGTCTTTGGATTTCAAGATCCATATACCTCCTCCACTCCGGGGCACAAACATACCCAGTGGAAGCACATTATTGATGGAGAAGATCTGCCATTTCATGGGTTTGCATGTGTTTTCTCGAGCTTCTGTCTTAGCCATGTTTTCATGAGGAAAATGATGCAGAAGCTGCCGAAGGGGTTTAGAAAATAAAACAGGTTTTGGTCAATATTAAATCAGGTTTGCTAGAAGAACAGTTTGCAAGGATGGATTTCACTGAATTAAATTTAAGCCCATAGAAAAAAAAAAGAGCTGAAAAATAGGTATGAATCCCACACCTGCTGCATGAGAGTGGTGGTGTCTCTGCGGCAGCAACCTCACGACAAAAAGGTGAGGAGGGGGCTTTGATGAAAATCAGCCAGCTTTCATGTGCAGTCGGAGGGAAAGAGAGCCCTGGGAGTGCAGCTCATCCATTTCTGCTATAAGGAGAGCAGTCGCCTCAAGCACCAACCGACAGGAACTCAAAACACACACGCATGATTTGTTACACTTGTGTGTTACACTCCCCTAACTTACATTCATTCCCTAACTCCTGATCTAAATTCTCCACGCTGCATGACTAACCGCTCAACGTCACCCTAATCTTAAAATAAGCACACAAATTCTGACTCTCAAGCCTAAAAAAAAAAAAAATAAATCTTTCGCAGCATGGGGGTGCAGAAAGACACATTTCAAACAAAGTTCCACCACACAATTGTTCTGAAATGTTAACTTTTAGTCACACAGAAGCAGAAATATTCACTGAATGCTGAAATGGTATCATCCACTATGAGAGAGAGAGCGAGAGAGAGAGAGAGAGACTTATAATAAACAATTAAATATAACTGATTACATAGTCTGCTGTATAAATCCTTTCTACAAAAACAACAGTGGGCGATAAACACTGCAGATGGGAGTTACTCAAAGCAACAATGTGGGCAACGGGTTACGAAAATAATCCATATGTTTCCAACAAGGTTCAGCAAAGGGATGAAAATAAAGGATTGATGATGAGCGTGTTTAATAATCGGAGGAGGAATTATCTTCATTTGCCTGCAGCTCACAGGGGGGGTCTGAGGTCAACCACAACACAATGAGTTATCAAGGTGAGGGAAAACTGCTGCTAGAGGACCAGCGTATGTGTCTGTTTTAAAAAAGGGTTGATGGCTTGTTAATCCTGCCAGACACCTCAACAGGACACAAAATTAAAGAGCTAAATATTTGTTTGTCTCGAGGCTGCTGATTAATCTTATATGTTAAATGTTTTAATGAGCTTTTTCTGCATGACCACAACCTGTGCCTCTACGCTCACAGCATACAGATCACGCACAAGCTTCCACTGACATTTAAACTGAATTTTAGCCAAACAAGATAACTACATTTGTTGTTCTAGTATGAACAGAAAGAATTAATCTTTGCTGTAGTTTACATTGAAGCTTTTTTACAGCACTCATACTGAGACTGTGGAGGTGCTCAAACCCACCAGACTTCCAACAGATTTATGTATCAGGACTGAATTAAAAAAAAGAAAATAGAAAAATCACATTACAGGTTCTAAAACAACCTCAGATGAACAAGAAGACATGTTCTACAGTGCCAGAATGCAGAAGCAGTATGTGGAAAAACTCAGTACATGCCATAATTAAGTAGCTTGTAGAACTACCTTTAGGAGCAATACCTTGAATCATTCTGTGTATGACAAAAAAAATCAAAAAATCTGTGAATTATCAGTCTCTCACATCGTTGTGGAGGAATTTTGGCCCACTCTTCTATACAACGCTGTTTCAGTTCATTGAGGATTACAGGGCTTCATTTATGCACAGCTCTCTTAAGGTCCTGCCACAGCATTTCAGTCAGGTAGAGGTCTGGACTTTGACTGGACCATTGCAGCACTTTGATAGTTTTCATTTTCAGCCATTCTGTTGCAGATTTGCTCCTGTGCTTGGGATCATCATCGATCATCCTGCTCTATGACCCAATTTGGGCCAGGCTTTAGCTGTCAGCAAGATGGCTGCACATTTGACTCTAGAATACTTTGGTATACACAGCAGTTCATGGTCAACTCAGTGACTGCAAGGTGCCCAGGTCCTGTGGATGCAAAACAAGCCCAAATCATCACCCCCTCCACCACCTTGAGGTGTTTGTGCTGTGCATTACGGCCAAATATTTCCACTTTGTTCTTGTGTTTTGTTTCATGGTTTGCTAAGATGCAACTTTGCAAACCTAAACACTGCTGCCAGTTCTTTTTAGGGAGAAGAGGGTTTTTCCAGTCAACCTTTCCAAACAAGCCATACTTATTCAGTCTTTTTCTAATTGTACTGTCATGAAGTTTAATATTTAACATGCTACCTGAGGCCTGCAGATGTAGTCTGAGATGTAGCTCGTTTTTTTTTTGTTTTTTTTTTTGCAGTTTCTCCAAGCATTGCACGGGCTGATTTTGGGGTGAATTTACTGGGGCGTCCACTCCTGGGAAGAATGGCAACTGTTGGGAATGTCACTTGTGAATAATTGTTTGGGAATGGCCGTATGCCCTTCCCAGATTGATGGGCAGCAACAATTGATTCTCTGCAATCACTGCTTTTAATACACACTTGAGAGACTGCTTTTGTGCTGACACTTGATGATCTGTACATCTGATTAGCAGCACCTGGCTGCTACTTAACCCGCTAATTCCTATGGAAGTGGTAAGGGTGTACTTAGTTTTTCCACACAATTCTGCATTGTTACTTAGTTTATGTTAAATAATGACAGTGAAATATGCCGTGTTGGTGTTCATCTGAGACTGCACTTTCCTAATGTTAAGACTTGCTAAGGACCAGAATACTGTTTTTTTGGGGTAATATTATGTCAAACCTTAGAATTGAAAAAGGGTGAATTTTCTTTTATATGCAGAAATTTGGTCCATTTCTTAAATGAACATAAGCAATGACTTATTCATGACTAAAACTGTAATTATTCAAATGTCTTCGTTGTTTAAAAGGGACTATTAATGTAGTCCCACAACCTTTTTTAAAATTGTTACTGCTCACACCCCAGGGTTTCAGATCATGACCACAGATGTTCAAATTTTTTTAACATGTACAAAAACAGATTTTTTCCCCGTTAAATTATTGAGCTCTGAGGATTTTTGGTGCATCTTACCTCAAACATATACCTAAAAGATTCAATAATTTATTCCAGGCTCCAGACTGATGCTTCGCAGCATCACTTACGGAACAGCCAGCCAAATGCACATGAAACACCCCGAATTAACTTCACATCTCTTTATCATGAAATAATGAGGGTGAAAAAGCTACACTTGGCTATGAAACAGCTTATCAGTCAATTGCCCAATCAATTCATAACCTGAAAAAACTGGCTAAACCGTTGATCCAATTTCGTTAAACCTCTTGAATTAATGCTGGAAGTCTGCACTTCATATCTAAAAAAACAACTTAAAGGGTAGATTTCAAGTATCACATTTTTACATATGTTATGTCACTGGGACTACTTACATGAATCAGGTGACAGCTATTCTGTATGTGGCAGGTGGTTAAGTAACAATTAATACAGACTTTAGTGCTTATTTGTAACTACAATCAGCACCTCTATTTTTTTAAGCTTCTGTTTGCTTTTGCTTTAACCATAATTTGTTGTGTTTTGTCCTCCTGCTCAGGGACTTCAGAGGGAAAGCAGTTAAATCTGGTTGAAGCAACTTTTCTACTGAACTTTTGCTTGGTCCTTGACAAAACAAAACTTAAAATGAAGATGCTTTTCATACAGATGTACCGCTTCATAAACCGAAAAGTGTCTAAGATTTCTCCCTGTTTGAAGCCGTGTAGCATGGCAGGCAAGACATTTTTACAAACAGAATCCTAATTAGCTAAATACAAAAACCAGTTCTTCACTTTGATCCTGAACATAGCATACACCTTTTAGTTTATTAAGCCTCCTTTAATGCCACAGTATGATGAAGACTTGGGAACAAAAAGAACATTGTGAATCAAAATCAAAGTCAAGCGATCTGAGGGATGAACACAACTCTTCTGGAAGAGTTGTTTATCCCTCTATTTGAAGCTTCTTTACTTCTGTAAGACAATTTTTGCATGCCACCCATCTGTAGCTCGACTTCACTGGTTTTACTTCTTTGTAGTTAGTTTGTAGAGACTGTGTACTCACGTTGTCATCTCCCTGCCCACCCATGTGGCCTTTAAAACAAAAGTCCACACAGATGGGCTGAGGCAGAGTGCTGAGATCTAATCCTGATATGAGATATGAAAACATTTGGAACCCCCCGGCTGAGCCTTACAGGTGGAACTCTACGAGGAACCTTAATCTGTTAAATGAGCATCCGAGCAGCTTTGTGTTAATCTACATGAGACCTCTGATGGTGGAAACTATTTCTGAAGTGTAAAGACAGCAGACTGAGTTTTGAAGATGTTTACTCCCCTTTCAAATCAAATTAAGGAACTATTTGACAAAACATGAACATGGTTTCTCAGGTGTTATTTGTTGCTATAACAATTTCCAAGTAAATAAATACCAATTAGCTCATATGTTAAAAATTATGAACAGAAAAACAAAGAAAAAAAAACCCTAAGCATATTTTTTTTTTATTTTAATAAGAACACAGGCAATTAAAGCTACAAAGAGGTCTACAATGTAATTTAATGACATTGAAGTTTTCTGGTGCCCTGACATGTATGGGCTGATAAAGCAAACGTGCTGCAGGTAAGAAAGCATTGAAATGTCTTGAAATCTGTTGGGGTGTGAGTGGCTGGTGATGTGGATGTACACTGTGACTGTGAAGCAGTCCCAAAGGTGTAGCTGTGGGCTACGGGATGGCCCGGTTGGGTCTCTTTGGAGGGGGAGGGGGCATTAGCTCAGAGTCTGGGTCTCGGGGGTGTTTCCGGTTTTGGGTTTGGGCTCCCTGAGCACAGCGGTCCAGATACTCCAAAAGGATTTCCTTAGTGACGGGCTCCCGGATGCTCTGACACACAGCTGGGAAAAGAAAAAACAAACAGGAGAAAGGAAGTTAGTACAGAGATGCTGACAGGCTTTTCCAGCAACACTGAACAGTTCTTTACAGCACATTCGCATACCCAGGTGATGCCTGTCTAATCGCAATCTTCCTAAACATAACCAGTGAGTCAAAGTAGAGCGTGAGTGTAAAAAGGCAAAACACAAATGTCCTTTCGTACACTTTGTAACAATCATGCACACACTCACACTCTGATGGCTGTACCGAGACCAGTTCGGGGTTCAGTACCTTGTCAGTATACGGACTAGAGGAACCGGGAATTAAACCACCAACCTTTCGACTGGTTGATAAACTTTGACTTGTTAGGAGAATGTATAACTACACTACGTAGCCACTCCCAACTAGACGGTTAGAGATGACACATGTTTTTCGTTTTTTACACCAGCACATCTTTTATAACCTAACAATTACTGTCCAGCCTCCTTACATGGACTTTATCAATCTGTAAAGGCAAAAAACACTTTATACATAACAGAAAGATGCATGCATCTGAAACAACTGAATCCTCTGATGTCCAAGGATGATGCAAAAACACCTAAATTAATGACTCATATTAATATGATTCAGAGATGATCTGATACCCATCCAAGCTGCAGAAGTACATCTTAACAAATAACACCAACTTTGAAATCACCTCAGTGCTCATGGGAACGTGGTATGGACTTTTAGGACCTGGGTTGCTTGGGGAAAAAAAAAAAAAAAACCCCTACTCCACAGCTCCCGCGGCACGGTTATGACAGCGCCATAATACAAGCAGCACACCAACGACTATATCCAGCTTTTAAATGGAACAAAATGTTATCAGCTTGGGGACAAATGTGTTACTATCTGTCCAGATTTTAGATAAAATGCGCTTTTACCATCTGGGCTCGAAGGCTGTACAACAGCTCGCCTCAGGATCTAAAGCTCAATAATTCAGGGACATCTTTTCTATCTTCTTAAATCAATTCAGTTCATTCTTTAAATATATTCTCCCTCGCTTGTGCTTCTTGTTTTTATTGCTTAAATCTGTGCCTTCATACTTGTTCTTGTACAGCACTGTGAAGTCACATGGGTTTTTTGTGGCGTCTACCTATTATTTTTGCATTTTCACTCTGTCTTCCTCTCCTTTTTGTTTTTGTCTATTTGTTTCTCCTACCGTGGCTGTTGTGCATTTTCACAAGATGTGGCAGGTGGTGAAGAATTTATTTAAAGTTTAAAACAAAATGCATAACTTTGTTTTTTCTGGTAATGACCTGTGGAATTAAGTCCATTTGACCACATACTTGCTCATGTGATCCATTTTTTTATGCCTTTCCCACAATGAACTTTTTTTCTACCCATTATTTGTAAATTTGCCCTCTCTTCAAGATAGCGATTCCTGTGGAGGTGAAATTAAAGCCCAGTATTGTACTTATTAGCATCAAACTGTAAGAGATTGTCTGAAAATATGCAGGATTTTCACTTCACCTTCCAGTGTGGTTTTTTGAATCGACTATAAATATATTGGATTTTTGACTAATGTGGCTGGACCGAAGCAGGGGTGAGAGACCATAACCTGGCCCAGACTAATGGTTACCTAAAGCCCTTGAGCTAGTAAATTGGTTGACAGCTCCATGGCAGCACTTCTCCTCTCCCACATCCACCTCTTTACTGCTCTGCAGGTGCTGCTGGTTGTGAGGAGAAAGGGAAGCTCTTTCAGAGTCCTAAAGTCTACTAAATTTATGCTACCTTTAAGATGCATAGTTCATTAAAGACAAAAGACTTTACTGCCAACTGCACAAGACAAGCAAATCTTTGTATTGCTCACATGAGTCAGTCACAGTCAAAGTTAAAATGCTTACTTAAAGCACTAACGCACTAAATTATTGGCTCTCAAAGTGGGGTCTGCAACTCATACACAAATATACACTAGATACACCAGTTCAGGTAGTCATTCAAGCAAATATATCATCAGCCAATCACCTTACAGCAACTCACTGTATTTAAACATGTAGACATGGTCAAAATGACCTGCTGAAGTTCAAATCGAGCATCAGAATGTGGAAGAAAGGTGATTTAAGTGGCTTTGAAAGAAACTGCTGAACCATCTCCTGAAAAACAGGGAATATCCAGTGAGTGGTAAAATGCTTTGTTACCAAGGTATGCATAAGAGCATCTCTGAACACAAAACACTTTGAACCTCAAAGTAAATGGGCTGCAGCAGCAGAAGACTACACCAGCTGCCACTCCTAAAAACAGAAAACTAAGGCTACAAATCACAGCTGACCATGGCCGTCCCTTTATGACAACAGTGTACCCATCTTCTAATGGCTGCTTCCAGCAGACACGACAATTAGTTGACTATACTCAAATGACTTCCACAGTCACCAGATCTCAGTTTAATAGAGCACCTTTGGGATGTGAGATTCACATAACAGATGCGCCACATTTTCACCCACATTACCTTTCAGCTGACAGAAACTCTGACTCTACGACTGTCACACATCACGACACCGTATAATGAAGTCTTTACTCAAGAGTGCAATCAAAGCCCGTCTAAAAGCCAGTGCTGCCACTCTGCAGCCATTTTGGCTCTAGCAAGCAAGACCTGATTTAAATAAACAGGGAGAGAACCACAGGTCAAACCATGAACCAATGAACCAAAACCTGCATGTATAAAAACAAAAAAAAACAACAGTCAAATCTGATGGGGAAGGCATTTTTTTTCCTGGCATGTTATACTATCCAGCCAATCATCCATTTTCTTCTGCTTAACCGGGGCTGGGTTGTGGGGAGCAGCAGCCTAAGCAGAGAAACCTAGACCTCCATCGCTCCAGCTTACTCAGGGGAACACTAAGGCGTTCCCAGGCCAGCCAAGAAATATAATCTCTCCAGGTCTGCCTCCAGGGCTCCTCCTAGTAGCATACACCCAGAACACCTCACCCAAGAGGTGCCCAGGAGGCAGCTTAGTCAGAGGCTTGAACCATCTCAACTGGCTTCTCTCTATGTGGAGGAGTGCAGCTCTACTTTGAGCCCCTCCCGAATGTCTGCACTCCTCACCCTATTGCTAAGGGAGAAGCCAGCCACCCTTTGGAGGAAGCTCATTTCCACCGCTCGTATCCGCGATCTCGTTCTTTCGGTCACTACCCAAAACTCATAACCATATGTGAGAGTAGGGACGTAGCTCCACCGCTAAATCGACAGGTTTGCTTTTACATTCAGCTCTCTTCACCACGACGGACCAGTGTAGCGTCCGCGTCACTGCAGCTGCTGCCCCAATCCGTTTGTCAATCTCATGCTCCCCTCTCCTCTCACTCGTGAACAAGACCCCGAGATACTTAAACTCCTCCCCTTGGGGCCCTGGAGATCTGGGGTGGCAAGTTATACTATAGTAAGTTAAATGACATCACAGGATCATCCAGAGCGCAAGCACTATCAACATTTCAAGCTCATTCCACCACTACAAAAAAAATTCCATGCTCATTCATGTCACGAATGCAATAAACAAAGCCAAATGGTAAGTAGTTTTTCCTAAATCTTTACTGTGATAGCATAGACATGGCTGCTTCTTTGCATCAGCACAACAACTAGAATGCTTGTGTTTCCTGGTTTTGCTGCTGACTAGCTCTTTGGGGTCAGGGCTAGGACAACGGCCATCTTTGCTGCTACAGATTTCTACTTCCTCTGATTGCCGTCTCTCTCTCTTACGATACCTTAGTTGCAGTGAACCTTTCCTGTTGATTAGTAGCTTGACTTATTAGTCAGCTAGCTAGCGGAACAGTGCAGAGAAATATTTAAGCCCAAACCATCTAAACTGGTTCTGGGATTATGAAGGCATCTTTGGAAAATGTTCTCTCCTGTAAAAGGTCCCTTGGCCTAGAAAGTTCAAGAAATCCTGGTCTTATCGAGTACTATAATGTTACCAAAGATGTGAGCAATGGATAAATACTGGAGACCAAAAAGAAACAGAAATTGGATCAGTTAGTACACAGTTAATATTAGTTTGTAGCTTGCTCATAATTTGCTAATGGCACAGTAAGTCTAATGTGTGAAAAATGGCTATGGATGAAATGGAAGCAGCAAGTTAACATCTAGAGGAGCAGTTAAAGACATTTCTGTAATTTATTATTCTGCTTGAACAACAAGTTTGATAAACTGCTGGTGGAATTTGTCATACTGAAGAATGAGTTCTGTCTAAAGTTTTTGTTCCTCTGCTCTATGCGAGGAGCTCAGCCTGCCCTGCAACAAGCAGAGAGTAGAAGAAGAAGAAAAAAAGCAAAGAAATGATTGCTAACAACCCCAGCATGCACCACATTATCAGATTTAATTAACAGCTGAACTTCCATTATTGAAACAGTAACAATGATTTCATTTTCTCGCTTATCAGCCAATAATATATCATGCATTCCCATTCACACCATCAAAACCTCTTAAAGATTGGAAATTGTGTGGCAAAATGTTAGCTGCTCTATTCAAAGTGAGGAACTGAAGAAAACAATTTGTCCTCAGCTCCAAAGACAAGGCCACTGTGTCAGTGTGCATTCTTAATGGAGAGTACACAACTTAACATCTGTCCCTCCACATACACAGTCACATAATGGAGAAATCAAACTGAGGCGGGAGGCTGTTGTAAAATAAAAAAAAACACAGATAAAATAATCAATTAATCACACGCTGACTGGTTGTTATTCCCTCAGATTCAGACAGAGATAGAGGAGACAGTGAGACATTAATAAAAAAAACTGCTGGAGGGAAGAGGACAAAGACTCACCAATGGCTGTATCATAGGAGTTGGGAAAGCTTTTGTCCACCCTCTGCCTCATGAAGACCCAGGTGTTGTTGGTAAAGGTGCACTCGATGATCTTGTTGTCATATTGTTTCAGCTCTTTAGTGGCCTGAGCAGACAGAAATGAGAGTCTTTTTAATGCAAGTAGAAAAAATAATATTCTTTTCTTTTACTGCACATGAGGGATTCTGTCACAGTCAGAACCTGTGATGGTCTCGTTTACTACAGTTTCACGTTTGTTTTATCTCGATCTCAATCATTGTGGCAGCTTTCAGACACATGCTGTTAAACTGATCAATGCAACTACTTTTGATAAATGGTACACATAACTACAGTTTAATTATCATCATTATTAGCTTCACTTTTACTATTATTGCTAATAATTAGATACTTTTAGCAGACATTCAGAGGGAGAAGATTTAAGCTTTAGGTTGCTCTACATCCAATATGTTGAATCCTACAAAAGCAAAGAAAATTGCAATGACTGAGTACTAATTTAGGATTAAACTGAGCATAATGTTACTTCTTACAGGCCACAAAGTCAAGCTCCGACAGATAAGCTAATCTCAGCGCCAGCCCACATTAGCTGGTGTTTCAGCTGATGCCATTCTACGCATCCAATCAGCAATATAAAATGCAGTATTCAAAGTGGGCTTATTATACTTTTCCTTACACTCACTGCCCTCTTTTTTTTTTTTTTTAGATACACCTGTTCAACTGCTCAGTAATGCAAATATCTAATCAACTAATCACACAGCAGAAATGCATTTAAGCATGTAGATATGGTCCAGACGGCCTGCTGAATTTCAAACTGAGCATCATAATGGGAAAGAAAGATAATTGACTCTGAATGTGGCACGGTTGTTTGCGCCAGACAGATTGGTCTGAGTATTTCAGAATTTTCCCACACAACCATCTCTAGGGTTTAAAGAATGGTCCAAAAAAGAGAAAATACCCAGCAAGTGGCAGTTCTCTGGCAGAAAACGCCTTGCTGATGTGAGAGGTCAGAGGAGAATGACCAGACTGCTTTGAGCTGATAGGAAGTCAACAGTAACTCAATTAACCACTTGTTACAACTGAAATAGGCAGGAGGACATCTCTGAATACACAACACATTGGACCTTGAAACAGATGGGCTACAGCAGCAGAATACCACATGGGCTGCGCCTCCAGCCAGCTACAAACAGGAAACTGAGGCTACAATTCAGATGGGTTCACCAAAATTGGACAATGGAAAAACGTCCCCTTGGTCTGATGAGTCTTGATTTCTGCTATAACATTCAGGTGGTAGGGTCAGAGTTTGGCGTAAACAACATGAAAGTGTGGATCCATCGTGCCGTGTATCAATCATGCATGCACATAAAGATATGGCACCAAATATAAACTAGTGCAGATGGAAATATTCTACTTTTGATAGTAGTGGTCCTCACTGAAATACAAGAATATGCAGCTCAATATGCAGAATTACTGTATGTGTTATTCAAATAGCAGCAACATTTGACCGCACCAAATACTGACATTTCACGTGGGAATCTTCTGAGATCAAGGATCTCTTGATGAGAGAAAATACTCAAGAAGGCTCAGCTGTCTTATTAGGGAAATAGTTTATGTGTCTTTGTTGATATCAAGGACAAAAGGATAAAAATACTATGAGTTAACATCTAAATTACTTGATTAGTTTGACAAACAATAAAAAGTAAATAAATGTTTAATTTAGATAAATAATAAACAGAAATTTTTCATACTACTCAATTATAAATTTTGGATTTCTATTGAATTAATTTATATTTATATTGCTATTTATTTTGGTGTTTAATATATAATAAAGGTTTATTTATGTTTAGCAGTTTAAGCTCAACTTATTCTTCTGGTGTCACATTTACATTTTCCTGTCCGAGACCAATCAAATTGTTGTTTAGTGCTGTTAGTGTCAGCAATATCCAGCAATCTTAAGCCTAACTCCTACCTGTTTCTTAGCTTTTCCGAATAAAACTCATGGTCTCCAGCTTATTTGTTATTATGTGGAGAAAGGCCACATGATTCATGTAAAAGGGTTTGGGAAAAACCAAGTGAGCAATTATTCCTGGAGTTAAGATTATTTTGTCCAAATGTAGTTTACAAGATGAAAATATCAAAATCACAATCAAGGTATGGTAGTGTGAATGTGGAAGGTTTTAGAGTAATAGATAAACATATAAAAAAAAGTCGGCACATCAACCTGTGTTGTGACTTTAGGAAATATTCAGATAAAACAAGGCTCTGATGCTTAATGCAGAACTCTAGCAAAGGATGATAGAATCTACTCATGCAGAAGAACAGTTAATCTTTATAATTGATCATTAAATAAAGCAGACCTGCTTTGCTTCATAAGGACATGTACTAAAACACCAGCACATGCAAATACTAAAACAACACGAGTGTTGTGTTAGTATCATCTCTATCATCTCTCAAAGCAGTGCAACAGCTCCTGCTCCACCTACTGAGCTACACAGGATCACTGACTTATTACATCATACTTTGCTTTGAAAACAAAATCAGCTCTACACACTGAGCACACTGTAACACTACTGAAGTATAAGAAAATGGCACATGATACTGAAGATCAAGTATGAGTCAAAGAAGACATTTGAGCATCTGTTGTTTATTTGTCGAGGGACTGTGTCTCACTGAGAGGATTGTCGAGACTTGGAAAATGCAAATCTTGTAGCTGCTGGGAACGTCGAAGACAAAAAGTGCAGCTGAGACGGTCATGTGCAATTGCAAGCTTTTAAAATAAGCAATACGGTGACACGTGTTGCTAAGTGCTCTACTACGACTTTTCACCTTGATTTTGCAAAGAGTAAAAATGCCAAATACCCCCGGGCGTTCAGTGTGAAAGCGTGCCCTCTAGTCGAGGTCAGAGAGTGACCGCTGTTGCCAGGAAAGCACTGGTGTTTGGCAAGACTCTAAAACACGAAGTGAGAGCTTATGTGATCCTGGAGCGTGGTGCATCTGGGCTAACAGTGGGGGTCCAATTCACACAGGAAGAAAGAAAGTGTGTGAGGAAGGAAGATAGAAAATGAGAGAAAGAATGCAGACTAGAAACAGATATTCAAAACAATGAGAAATCTAAATTTATTTGCATGTCACACTCATAATTCTTACATTTTTATAAAATGCTAAAAATCAGCTTTCATGATGGACAAGATGGACAAGTCGAACATTTTTTTTATTATTTGGAGAAGAATTGCAGATGATGTAAAGCGGCGACAGAATCTCTAAGCTTTCCTAAAGCTCGACAGATCAAACTGCAGCAAGCTGTGAAGGGCAGTACAGGCAGGCGGGACCGTGCTGCTACAGGCTGGATCTCTTCCTGCTGGTGAAGGGTGACATGTTGGCTGCCATTTTTCATCACCACTTGGTGCTTAATCCATCCAAATCTGTCTCATTATGGCAGCACACGTGTGCCACCAGTTATCAGGGACTTTGGCAGTCAAACTCTTTATCAGCCAATGTTGCACTATTGCAGAGCAGAAGTGCTCTGCTGTCCACATTCTATTCAAATCCTGCAATTATCAGAAATACAGCGACTATAAAGCAAATATAAACACGCCTGACAATGAAGAAAACCACTTTTTTGTTAAGTACAATTTTGTCATTTTTTTTTTACTAAAACATGATGCCAGAGCTTTTGTATCTGCTTCATTTGTTTAGAAGTCTTTTTGTGTAAATGCCGTATCAAGGTGAAAGGAAAAATTGGTCGTACTAGAAAAATATACTGCACGCAATGAGCTCTTGAAAGTTTCAGGAATCGACCCATCAAAGCACGGTTATGACCACTTCACACAGCGTACTGAAAACACATCAGGGTTTTTTGGCCACAGCAATAGAATCTCCACTCACCAAACATCAGATTTGTCCCCCCTTCATCCCCTTTCATAAAATAAAAATCTCATTGAAGGATTGCCATTCTGACACAACCTGAAGACATCCCACGTGCACTGCAGAAGCACAGCTGCAAGAAAACAGAACAGGACTTCCGAGGAGCGATCTAAAGGCTGAATCCTAGAACTTCTCCACTGCACCAAGCATGCTGAAGAGCTACAGTTTTAAGATCCAGGTCCATGAAAACAATAATTATTCCTGATGTGAGCATGTCTTAATGATGCAATCCCCATCACATTAGTGGTGTGTCATCCACTAAGGATTTCTTATGACTGCACAATGGTAATTGCCCAGTAATATATTATTCTTGGGATTATTCTTCCCAGTTTAGAACTTTTGATTTAAAAAAAAGATAACAGATAAAGATAACAAATTTCAAGACATTATTATTTAATATATGCCACAGTAAAACAATAGTAGCAGTAGCCAATCATCAGTATGGATTCAGAATATTTCAGTGTTACTATTTTAATTACATTTGAGTAGTCAGAGAGGAATTTATGTTCTCCTCCCTGTTTATATCTTGATATACATTACAGAGAAAAAAAATCATCTGGACCTCTCTGTAGTAAATCTTTTCAGGCTAAAGATTTTATCTGCTTAACAAGAGTATACCAAGGTTGGACTCTATAACAGTTGCATTGAAGTGCTAATGATGTTTGGAGAGGACATCTATATTTCAGCATGCACAGTGTACAGTGTCTAATCCCTTTAGTGCATCCAGGCACACAAACGTTAAACCCCCCCAGGTGTTTTTCACAAATAAAGAAGCTGTTCCTGGCAGGAAATTGAGGAAAATATTGGCATATAAACTCCTGGCATTCAGTCATCAACCTCACTGACAGGATGAGCAAACAGGGCCAGGGTATAACAATCTAGCTTCCTCTTACCAAACATGTACTGCATGATGTCTACTACATCATGAAAAAAATGGGTCCAAAACAAGCTCCAGAGTACTGGAATTTATGATATCTGACCTTTTACTACCCTGTACACACCACACAGTTAGTCTGCCTCCTTATCAAATACTGGATCCTGTGGGGACTGTTGTACCAGCGCATTGTGCTACAGTATGAAGACAGACGAATAAACATTCAAAGTCTGTAATTTCCTTGAATAGCTGTTTTATTTTCCCCACCACAGCTCCCTCTGACTGACCCTGCCTTTGTTTCATTCTCGACTTAATCAGAAGTGGCCCCGAGGTCTGCAGCACTGCAGCACCCAGGCCCATTTTAATAACAAGAAACTAGATGAAATAATATATAAGTGGGGAGACGATATAAGATGCAAAAGTATGAGTATGAACAAACGCACCCTCAAAGGAAATAACATTTTAGATGGACTGTATCAATATTCAATTCTAATATGTTTCGCACTCAAAAAGAATACAGTAACATCTCCTCCCTATTAATATAAGCTCCCACTAAAACATACACAGTTCAACAGGATGACTCAGATGGCAATCTTCAGTAGTAAAGTTATAATATTTGTCGCAAAGTCGCTGCATTATCTACTATGTAATTACAGCTATATGTGCCCTTAAATAGCTGTGCCAGAACAAACAAATGGGACTCCCAACCACCCCACGACTCCTTGTGATTGTGTTAGATGACATCAGATAAGAGGTCTCTGGTGAATATGCATAATAACGATCATTATCCCACGCATTCAGATTGGCTGCCGCATAAAAAAGAAAGATGAGAACAACAAGGTAATAATGTGTAAATGAGGCAAATTAGGGGAGAGCAGGCACACAGCACACTGTCAAATCTGGAAGTTAAACAGCCACTCCAAAACTTCCCAAACTTTCAACTGATTAGTTTGTTTTGGTCTGCAGCATGACTGAGTATTTTCCTGTGGGCAGCACTTTGAATTAGGCAATACTCATATTTTTTTTAATCATAAAATTCAGACTCAAAGTATCTGAACAATAAAAGTCTGAAAAATGTAAATTTCTTCAATAATAAAGTCCTGCCATAAATTTAACAGAAAAATATGTCCTTACTCAATTGTTGAAATGCATAAGTCGTCACATAAATTGTATTTCAGCACCCAGTAGGTAAAGTCCACACTGTGAAACTCATAAGTTCATCAAAGCCAGAGGCTGCTGGCAGTGTGTTGCTTTTATCTGTGACTCTGGTGGCAGCTTTCAAACGATTTATGATTAATCAGCCATAAGCAGAGGCCACATATATCCTTTCACAGAAGTAGAGAAACTGATTTCAAGTCAAAACTTAAGGTTTGTGTTTAAAGATCTGACACCCACATAGGTGTTTTGATTAGACCTTGAGTCAGGAAATTGGGCCATGTAACAAAACTCTGGAGACAAAAAATTAAGGGCTTTTGATTTCTTTACAGAGAAAACTCCAATCAAATTCCAAGTGAGTCAAAACTCATCACTACAAACCACATGAAAATGCTCAGTGTGCTTATTGGAGAGATGCGTCTGGGGTACAGGAAAAAGATGCTGTGTTTTGGGATTAGTGGATAACATGGAAGATTTACTCCTCTATTTATGTGTGCAACATTACAGGCAAATTTGTACTCTGCATACATACCAAGGGGGTAAAGCAAACCAGAGTTCGATTTAAACAGAACAATGGCCTCAGTATACCAGTCACCTTGCTCGCTCAGCGCAGGTAGCCAGCTGCAGTATTGTCCTGTACGACAGATATCGCCACTCAGACAATACTGCCACATCATTGCTGATATAGGAGGAGAAGAAGTCAAACCCAGAAACAAAGACATTGCTGAGTGAAAAATCAAGAGGAGCACAACAGCAGCTAATGACAGCGGATGTGGCGTCACTTCGACGTCCACTTTGTCATCTGGTGCTGTTCGTGAGGTACCGCATGATAGGTATAAAATGTCCCTAAAAAATAATTCACATATCCACTGTTTGGATTAATGAAGCTAGTGCAGAAGTGTAATATGACTACCTTCAAACATATATGAATCCAACAGAGTCCAATAAATTTATATTTCCTAAAAGTGCTTTTATGAAATACTAAATCAATTTCCCCCCCACACACAAGCTATAATGTCATTCATTAGCTAAATTCACTTCTTCTGGTCACTGTGCTGATGGTCCTATTGTGGTCCTATAAATAATCATTACGTAGATATCAGGGTTCAAATGTATGGAGTATTTTGGGTGTTACTCACCAACTCCATCCTTCCGGTTTAAAAATAAGATGTGCAATGGCAGAAACAGAAACTTGATGCTTCAAATGGTAATGCGCAAACCAAATGCTGACGTCACAGTGGAAATGTTCTCTTTTTGCAAAGCCTGTGAACAAAACAAACCTAAGAGTGTGAGTCAAGCCCAGTTTCTGAACCTCCATCGCCCAAAGTACAGGTCTAATTATGTAACACAAGTTAAACCAGCGATGTGGGTGGACTATTGATGAATTTACAGGAAAACCTGGGTTTTATGTCAATGTCAATGGTGGTATCAGTGTATAAAAATAAGTGTAGTACTCTCCAGCTGCATAAATACTGACAATGACAGATGTAAGTAAAATGGTATACTGAGCAGCACTATCCCAATGAATTAATAATGCTTCATCACATTTATCAATTAATTAATTGGTAAATGTGTTTAAGCAGAAAACAAGACCTGAAAATTAATAGCTAACTTCTCAAAACTGGAATTCATCATACACCATGTGAAAGACAAAATGGTGATGAACTATTTTAATGTTCTGTTAATAAGTGATATGGAGTTAGAGGCTGGCTGTTCCCAAATGAAATCAGTCCAAGAACTCCAAAAACACCAAAAAACTCCTTGAGATTGCTTAGGTTGTTAGCAGTTGACATGGCTGCCCGGAATTTGCATGAAAGACACTAACTGACGCAAACTGGAAATTGAGAGTGCTTGCCTTCAGAGTAAAAGTTGCGTCTTACCCCTACAAGCAACACATTTCAAACTGTGCAACTTTTACTTTGTCTCCATTTTTGATTTGTTTTGCACTTTTTTCAGCTTCACTACAGCTTAATGAGTAGTTGGTGTTTGCTGACAAATCAGGTTCCACCTTTCATACTATTGCCCATGGCAATCTGTTAGTGACCCTTTGTGATCAATTTCACCACTCGACAGCCTGCAGCGAGCATTTGCTAACTGGTTGGGAAATACACATTCTTTCCTAGTGACCTTTGGTTGCCAGTGGGTCACTGATGTGTCTCTTACATCTGCGTAAATGGGCCTTTAGCAAATGATTTCACAACAACTGCCAGCAACCACTTGCAACTCGTTGGGGAATACTTATTATTCCCAACCGGTGTATGCAAGGGAGTCACCTAGCGGTCTCTAGGCCTGTGTGACTGGGGCTTAATCCCATTATTGGCATAAACCCCAAAATACTAAAATGACAAGACAAATTAAGACAAACCGCAAAAACTTGCAAATCATTGAAACTGTGCATTTAATTGAATATAGCATAAAGCCAACATATTAAATGAAGACGCTGAGATATTTATTGTGTTTTGAAAAGCATACACTCATACTGGATTGAATGCGAGCAACATGTTTCCAAAAAGTTAGGATGGAGACAAGAAAAGACTGGAAAAAGTTATTAAACGCTGAAGAAAAACAGGCAACACATCAGCAAGATAATGGGTACAAAAAGAACATCACATGGAGGGAAGGTATGAATGGTTCACTACTTATTTTCTCAACTTGTAATTGCAATTTGTGGATTTCATTGTGTTTCCTGCATCAAATAAAACATGTCACATGTTTTTGTACAATTACCAAGTAAATCTTGGGCTTAAATAATTTGTAAAACACTACCTTCCATTTTCATTTTACACAGCTTCAATTAATTTTGGGGCATTGTATCTTTCTTTCTTTCTAAATTCTAATTACAACTATATAAAAAAAACCCCAAAAACACTAGGTCACAAATAATTCCAGACATGCTTATCATAATTAAACCATTTTCATGCTCATTAATTTCATCTGGAATTTGCAAACATAAACAAACAAATGGTTTTCAGCAGTTTGCGGTTATTCGTGAAACAGCTGATAAATTCTCAGAAAACAACACTTCCAAAATTCACTTTACTTATACCCTGTAGGAGCCAACAATGTAAGAAATTACAACAATAAGAAACTAAATTGGAAGACTGAGCCAATAAAATAGGCTTTCATGAAGATTACAACATTTTTCCAATCACAAAGAAAGTTGGTTTGATCTCCCTCACCAGCGGCCAAATTGATTTCAATATAGTGAAAATATATCCCTCCAACTGCATCTAATAGGCATTTTGAAATTACTAGCATGGCCATGAGCAAGGCGATGAATGTCAAAACTATTGTGTGACGGAGCACAGCAGACAACAAACGCACACATGGGCTGTGTAGAGGTGTCAGATTTGTCAGGAACAGCCTTCTGACTAAAACCACAAGTCATCATGTCCTGTGATGACAAGTAATTACCATTTTTAGCATATTCACACTTGGATTTACTGTAAAACACATTTTTACAACAAAAACAACATGAAAGCTGACAGAGAATGACCCCAGGGCTGCAGCTTTTGCTCTGACTCCCTGTGAGAAGCTTAGAGACTGAGCAGTAAACAGACTCTACCGTGTTCGGTGACAGAGCCCAAGGCTCATACATGGGAATCTGGCACAACACTGACAATACAAGAGGGAAAAGAAAAGCTTGTATATGGTGTTTCTGAACCATGACTGCGCCACTGGAAAGGCTACAAATGCTGCCAATCATATGAGAAATTTACAACAAAGTAGAACAAATGTAAAAAACACGTGTTGCTCGTCAGCTCCCTCAGATTGGCAAATTTTCATTATAACTTAATGGAACCTATCCTATATATGATGAAGATGAGATGTTAGTTATCATGGAATGCCCAGGACTGTCTGCATTGCTGTAGGTCAAATGTCTAATGACGTGATCTCAACTGTTTGATCACATAGAAAATACGCAACTAGGAAATCACTGAACTAAAATCCTGCCTTAAAATTACAACACAAAGCTTCGATTCAAACCATTTTAAGATAACGCACTAAATGGTGGGCTTTCTGTCATTTAAAGCACGCTGAAACACTACACAGAGCATGCTCATTCTTTAAGGGTAACTTGCCAACAATGCATTTGCTCTTCTTAATCCAATATCTAAATCTACGTTAACATGCTCAACATCAATCAAGCGTGTAATGATTTATTTTTATTATATTTTCCATTTTCAGTAGCACATCATAGTGCTGCATGTTTTTTCCCATTCAATAAATTCCACATAACAATTAATTGTTCCTACCACATCAACATAAGTGTTGATATTAAGGTAAAAATAAATAAATAAATACTGTCTGATACAACTGGAGTCTCTGATAGTAAAAGGAGACCAGGTTTCAATACAATTCATTATGTAAACTCCCAGTCTCAGCTCCACATTATATTTGCCCAAATTCAGTAAATAAAATGTATTAACTTATTATCTGGTTACAAACAGGGGCTGGAGCCTATCCCAGCTGTCATAGGGCGAGAGGCATGGTACACCCTGTACACGTCACCAGCGTGTCGCAGGGCTAACACAGACAACCATTCACACTCACATTCACACAATTTAGAATCAGCAATTAACCTAACCCCAGAAACTGCATGTCTTTGGACTACCCAGAGAAAACCCACACAGTCCCAAACTTCATTTCCTCAAACGTGGATTTAAATTGACTGAAACTGTCAAATCTGTGCAAGATTGACCTTTACTGATGACATTAGGTAGATTAGGTAAGTTAAATCAAGCTGTAGTTATTTAATCAAAAAATATGAGTATTAGCGGACATAAAAATTTGCTGATTAAATATTATACTGAATTTATGCAGTAACCATATTAAACACATAAGAGATTTCAAAATCTGAGGAAAAAAAGAAAACAGAAGCTGTTTTGGCTGCTCTCTTATTCACAGCAGGTTGCTCTGCAGATTTTTTATAACCTTATTCACACAACCCCAAAGATATTTCTATCTCCTCCCAGGACTGAACCTGAGATTGTTTGCTTGTAAGGTGAATGTTTAACCATTACACTATGGAGCCACTGGAAATAAAAATAGTAGCCAACTGGAAATAGGGAGGTTTCTTACTAAAATACAATAAAATGTACTTATGGAAACCAAAAATTGAGATTAAAAATTTTTTCAAAGTGGTTTGAGTACTTTATTTAACAGCAACGTTGACTAAAGGCACACCTTTAACAAAGCAGAAATTTTGTGCAATGCCAAGAGCAAAGGGGGGGGGGCTTTTGGCTTTTTAGCACAGTGATGAATTTAACAAAACTGATTTAATTTTTTTCTCACCTTCATCGATGCAAAGGGCCTTTCGTAGTTGCCAACATAGAGGAGGCCGACAGTCTGTGGTAGCAGCCTGCAAAGACAAAAAAGATCATGGTTAACACCCACAGCACCCTCAGCACAAGAACTCAACAAGCGCTGCAAAGAAATCACTACGTTGCTTCCATTTTGCAGCTAGTAACAGAATGGTAGAGACGTGAGATTACACCTCTTGAAGCCCTGCTGTCACTCGGCACAGCTTGATTTTTTTTTAAACTGCAGTATAGGCGTGTTTATAGTGCAAGGCAAAAACAATTCTTTAAGACCACACAGGCTAAACACATCATCACTGACATTATATGAAACTAATCTCCAGGTGACCGTCATCTCAGCAGGCCACTGGGGTTTTAAAGTGCGGGTTTTTATCTTGCGTTCGACGAACATGTGTCGCAGAGCTCACCAACAGATGTCTTAATCACACACTGTTCCCCAGCACCCTCCACCAAAAACACCCCCATGTGCCTGTAGTTATTTCCAGACACTCAGTCTGATGCTGTGTGTGCCACAAACTGCACATACAAGCACTAGCACCGGTTTCATATTAGTTAACCATTTTTAGAATGAAAATAAGAGGGCCGCTGTACAGAAGTGACGGCTAAACAACAGTGCAGCTACGCAGGCTGACGCAGCACAGAGATTTCAGTTGGAGCTGAAATTGGAGACCATCTTTCCATCCATTTCAACCCCCTCTGGTCTAATGATAGCAAGCAGAGGCAGGAAGGAAGCAGCAGTAGACATTAACAGAGCCAAATAGCCATGCATGGATGGACACTGACCAGTGCCAAGATCTCACAACAGCATGTCCAGGTCCATCATTACTTTGGACCTACACATTGTGACCACTTTCGTAAACCTGTAGGACTGAAAAACAAGAAAAGTGCCCCTATTTTGTCGCCATTTTTCCTAAAGCATCCATGAGATTTTCCCAGAGGCCATACAGCAGATGCAGAAACAGATTAGATTGCAGTTCACATCAGAGTCTCAAAAGAGCAGACTCTTTTGTTGTCGTTCACAGACTGTTGCACAGCTCCGAGCTGATGTTCCACTCACAGGGTCATGTTTAATGGCGAGTCTCGCTGTCTTAAATTACACTGCAGCGTCAGTTTCCCTCTCCGTTGGGGTCAGACGAATAGTGCTACAACGAGAGAACTTAACAACACAGAAGAAAAATAAAAGGTATTCAACACAAGGCAGGAGTTTCTGTAAAAACAACCAAGGTGCTGTTAAATGCCAACACAGTCTGAACAGCATGATATAAGAACTGACAGCAATACAATGTACTCTGAACCAAAGGAAGAATGACATAACATCAGCTAAGTTATGGCTAACACAGACACATTATGAATGACATAACAACTCAGTTATTCCTCACGACGTTCGGATACAATAACATGTAGTTAACTTACGGACAAAGATACTCCAGGCGTAAAGGCTGAAACACTGTCTGTCTGCCGTGCTGAGGGTAATTTATGCTCGACTGACTGACTGACTTTATGGCAAAGCAAAACCTAACTCAAATCCGGCCACAAGGGGGCAGTAAATCAACAGAATGCAGGCTTTTCTAGTAAACATTTCACAGTATCACAGTACATATTGTATACTAAGATTTATTAGCAATACGTAACTGAACGAAGTAGATATAACACA
>JAMQGT020008651.1:0-12938 GCA_024447675.2 Pterophyllum scalare | reverse complement strand
GTGTTGTGCCTTGGTTCAGTTACGTATTGCTGGTGATAGCTGGTTATATCACTTGGTCAATGACAGCACATGAGTAATTTAGTTAATTAAAAAAAAATAATCTCCAACTATCCCCAGGTACCACTCAGAGTCTTTAAATTTCATCTGATGGGTGAAAAACAAAAACAATTAATACTTGTTCTGATAGAAAAGGTGTCAGAATATACAGTGTACCACCGTTTGTTGTGTATGGGCTGCATAGCTGAAGACTGGTCAGGGCGCCCATGCTGACTCCTGTGCACCTCTGAAAGTGCCAACAATGGGCATGTGAGCATCAGAAGTTGACAACAGAGCAATGGAAGAAGGTGAACTGCTGGTCTGATGAATCCGGTTTTCTTTTACATCACATGGATGGCCGAATGCGTATGCATTGCTCAGCCTGGGAGTATATGGCACCATGCCATAGGTATTAAAGGTACTGCACTGCAGTGGTTTGAATCATATTTATCTAATAGACTCCAATTTGTTCATGTAAATGGGAAGTCGTCTTCACACACTGAGGTTAATTATGGAGTTCCACAGGGTTCTGTGCTAGGTCCAATTTTATTTACATTGTACATGCTTCCCTTAGGCAGTATTATTAGAAAGCATTGCATCAATTTTCATTGTTATGCAGATGATACTCAGCTTTATCTATCCATGAAGCCAGATGACACACATCAATTAGTTAAACTGCAGGAATGTCTTAAAGACATAAAGGCCTGGATGACCTCTAATTTCCTGCTTCTAAATTCAGATAAAACTGAAGTTCTTGTACTCTGCCCCACAAATCTTAGAAGCATGGTGTCAAACCAGATACTTACTCTGGATGGCATTACTTTGGCCTCCAGTAACACTGTGAGAAATCTTGGAGTCATTTTTGACCAGGATATGTCCTTCAATGCACATATTAAACAGATATGTAGGACGGCTTTTTTACATCTGCGCAATATTTATAAAATTAGAAACATCCTTTCTCAGACTGATGCTGAAAAGTTAATCCATGCATTTATTACTTCTAGGCTGGACTACTGTAATTCATTATTATCAGGCTGTCCTAAAAGCTCCCTGAAAAGCCTTCAGCTGATCCAAAATGCTGCAGCTAGAGTACTGACAGGGACTAGAAAGAGAGAGCATATTTCTCCCATATTGGCTTCTCTTCATTGGCTCCCTGTTAAATCTAGAATAGAATTTAAAATCCTTCTCCTAACATACAAGGTCTTGAATAATCAGGCCCCATCTTATCTCAAAGACCTCATAGTACCATATCACCCCAATAGAGCACTTCGTTCTCAGACTGCTGGCTTACTTGTGGTTCCTAGGATACTTAAAAGTAGAATGGGAGGCAGAGCCTCAGCTTTCAGGCCCCTCATCTGTGGAACCAGCTCCCAGCTTGGATTCGGGAGACAGACACCCTCTCTATTTTCAAGATTAGGCTTAAAACTTTCCTTTATGATCAAGCTTATAGTTAGGGCTGGATCAGATGACCCTGAACCACCCCTTAGTTATGCTGCTATAGGCCTAGGCTGCTGGAGGGGGTGTCCCATAATGCACTGTTTCTTCTCATTCACCTTTATTTACTTGTTTATACTTCACTCTGTAATTAATCATTACGGATGTTAGTTTGACACATACCACCTACCTAAGCATTTTAGAAGACCATGTACACACTTTCAGTGAAAATGGTATTCCCAGATGGCTTTGGCCTCTTTCAGCAGGATAATTCGCCATGCCACAAAGCATAAATTGTTGAGGAGCGTAACACCGTTTGAGGTCTTGGCTCGGCCTCCAAATTCCCCAGATGCCAATCCAATCAAGCACCTTTGCGATGTCCCAAGCAAACAAGTCAGTTCCATGGAGGTCCCACCTTGCAGCCTACATGACTTAAAAGGATCTGTTGCTAACATGATGCTACAACACACCTTCAGGGGTCTAGTGTGGGTCCATGCCTATCACATGTCAGGGCTGGTTTGACAGCAAAAGAGGGACCCAGAACAATATTAGCCAGGTGGTCATAATGTTATGCCTGATCGTTGTGTGTCAAGCTTCTGACCAGAACTGTACATACCACCAGCACTTTTTTTGAAACCCACTCAAATACTGTGCCAATGAATGTAGTGGATTCTGAAATACATATCATTGTACATGCAAAGACTTAGTGGCAGAAAAATTACTAAGTAGTGTGATGTTTTAATTGCAAAAATAAGTTGATGGGAAGAGAAAGGTCTGCAAGTGATGCACTAACAATATCCCAATTTATGCACAAGAGATGCAGCAAGTTCATTACAGTAATGAAGAAATAAGAAACTGGCAGCTCAAAAATGAGCCGACTTCATGAATGAGTGCAAGCGAGAGTCATGTACTAACAAAATAATACAGTGTAAGTATTATTTTTTGGCAGTTTCTATAGCCTCAGTTATGGACAGCTTGTTGTATAATATGTGTGTGAGTGTTTTGGGTTTTTTTCCAGGGGTTTAGTCTGCAGTTTCTCCACTCTGCATGTTGAGAAATTCCTTGTGTAGTATTAAACTTCAAAAACTGCCACCGGTGCCTCATTGGTGTTTCAGTGCCTCTGTTATACAGAGACTGCTGTAGCTTATGAGTGTTATGAGACATGTACATTTCTCTTGTAATGTAAAGCACTCTTAGTCTTATAATAAGATTAGGAAGTTACTGCATAGATGCATTTGATTTACAATTTTAAATTAAGTGAATCATCAGGGCTATTGTTATTCTCTTTGAAATCTACTATTCTTAACATGAGTGGAGTTATTACTGTATTTTAAAATGTGTTTTTTTAGGACAGAGGAGGGTCCCAAATCGAGGAGACTGGCCTTTCTGACTACATGGAACAGGAGGGACCAGACCCAGGTAGATTACATTTATGTAAATTGAACCTTGATTGCACAAATATTACTAAGTCACTCATTTTCCAGCTCTTGTGTAATATAATTTACAGACAGTACAGTGGGGGAAATAATTATTTGATCCCCTGACGAAACCACCAGCCTTCCCATTAGTAGATGACTTGCTCTACCTCCTAAACCACAGTCAGTCCTAATGGGTAGCCCAGCTGAATAACAATAGAATTATGCCTCTAACATAGTTAAAAAACAATTACAGAAAAAATTATTCACAGTCATCCCATGAACATACAGCATCATTAAGTACAGCAACTTTTAAAATTGCTGATATTTATTTAGACAATTTCTCTCTGATTGATCTTTCAGAGTTAACTTCATAATTACTTCCGCCCAAACCATTAATGTGCCTATCAGACTCCATACATACTGAAGGGATTAAAGAAACTGCACTGAAATTGTTTGACTTGTATGCATTTGAAACCATCCTTTATTATGCTGCGATAGATCTGCCGAGGGACATCCCATGATGCACTGAGCACTTCTTCTTCCCTCACCTCTTTTCACTTTCCATGTGTTTATACACCACTATTGCATTTAGAGATTTAACCCACCATTAGTACTTATTAAACTCGGGTTCTCTCCCACAGTGTGTCTTTTGTCCTTTTTCCCTTCGATCTAGTCTCTATCCCCTCACCTGAACGGGGCAGAAGGCTGCCCCTCCTTGAGCCTGGTTCAGCTGGAGGTTTCTTCCTGGTAGAAGGGAGTTTTTTTCTTTCCACTGTTGCCAAATGGTTACTCATGGAGGGTTGTCTGATTGTTGGAGTTTTCTCACCATACTGTACTGTTAGTTGTGAATTGGTAGTCTATAAATAGACTTGAATTTAACTTAACAATTTAACTAAATAAATAAAAAATTTCTTCCACAAGTCTGCAGCTAAACACGTCTCATTGACAACAGTAATTTATCAGTGTGCGTCAAATGGTGGGTATACTTTTTTTCCCCAAATCTGAAGACAGTTTGACATCTACTTGAAAACAAAAATTATACTAAAGCCTTATATCAAAACCTGCATAGATATGCAGAAACTGGGTAGTACGGATGCAGCTTAGTTTGTAATACTCATGTCCTGTGGCAACACTACACTGATTTTTACACAGTGTTGCGGTGGTGGTGTAATACTGGCAGTCAGCACACATTTTACCTTAAGAGCACTTTGAGAGGTTTCAAATCAAAGTTTTAAAAAAGTTTAAAAGAAAAATCATCCATCATCAGCTTTGCAAATACTAGTGGCAGATTTCATAATGACTTTTTTTTTTGTTAAAAACCCCAAAACAAACAAAATGCTTCTGTACCTGTGTCACTGTTGATTGCATTCTGTTGACACTTCTTAAAGTGGAAGCGTTTGATAGCCACTGGCTGGTTCCTATATTGGGCTCGGTAGATAATGGTCCCACTGCCACCCTGGCCAAGGATGTGATTTTCCTCCTCAGAGTACTCCAGCTGGGACTTCTCCAAAAAGAGTCTAACACGCACACACACACACACACACACACATTAATCATCTGATCCCAAGCCTGGCCATTTCCTTGTACACTGTCTTATCTAAAGTCTGGTAAGAACAAATCAGTCTCATTTCCATGTGTTCAGTGCACAGAAAGTACCAAAAGGAGGGAAGAGAAACAAAGTAAATAAATCTGAATCAATACTGGATGATGACAGCCTGACATTATTTAGGCGACTGTTTGTTGTGATTTGGCGCTATACAAATAAAATTGAATTGAATTGAATTACATGTATGTAATTACAATATGTTAGAATTATAATGCAAAGTTATAATAAAAAAGGATTATTATTTACAGTATTGTAGACAGGTAATACAATACATTACAACATGTGGCTGACATTTACTGTTTCACTGCTTCGAACCATTTAAGTCATCAGATGATAGTGTACTGACAGTTCCCAAAGGCTGTGCTAAATACAGTGGGGAAAATAAGTATTTGATACACTCTGTACCAAATATTAATTCAATTCAATTCAATTCAATTTTATTTATATAGTGCCAAATCACAACAAAAGTTCTGTTTTTCTATTGTATCAAATACTTATTTCATGCAATGAAATGCCAATTAATTATTTAAAAATCATACGATGTGATTTTCTGCATCTTGTTTTTAGATTCTGTCTCTCACAGCTGAAGTGTACCTACGATAAAAATCACTGACCTCTCCATTCTTTGGAGGTGGGGAAACTTGCAAAATCGGCAGTGAATCAAATACTTATTTTTCCCACTGTAGACGTTATCTACCCTGCACCACAGTACCTTTAAGTTCAGGCTTAAATCTTTTTATCTTGTCTTTGCCTTTTGACTCAATGGCATGCCATTGAGGACATTCATCTGACACATATACACCAACACCAACTTGAAAAGATGAGTTGATTAGAATTTGATAGTCAAGGGTCAAAGATCAATGTCGCCATTACCTGACAAAACACCATGGCCATAACCTAGAATTTGTCAAGTACTTTGATAAATATCTGGTTACAACTGCAGTTATCCTCAAAGCTGACACCTTTCATAGATCTTACTTTAAGAAAGGCATGAAATTATGAATGGTCACTGATAACGGGCACTAAAAGTTAGTTACTGAAAGATGCTAAAATATCAATATTAGTTGAAAACAATCTAGACAAACCCACAGACTCATTTTGCTTCATCTCTGTCAACACATGCAAGTGGTACCAGCAGCTGTAATCCTGCATGTACTGTGTGTACATTTTTGTAGACAATTTTAACACTATCTAAAATATAATTTTAACAACAACAAATCCTTTCTTTGGATTCTTGGCTGAATATTCTCACAAACGTTGTGATGCAAATACATTTGAAGGCTGCATAGTAAACATTTCCCGGTACTTATTTGCCTCATTGGCAAATCTGGGTTTTGTTTATTTTTAGCAAGAATATGAGTAGTTAAGAGATAGAGCAGCCCCAAACAACTTTTGTTGTGTTTTATAATGTGTATCATCTACAGTGCCTTGTGAAGAGTATTCTGGCCCCCTTGAACTTTTCAACCTTTTGCCACATTTCAGGCTTCAAACATAAAGATATAAAATCTTAATTTTTTGTGAAGAATCAACAACAAGTGGGACACAATCGTGAAGTGGAATGAAATTTATTGGATGTGTCAAACTTTTTTAACAAATACAAAAAACTGAAAAGTGGGGCGTGCAATATTATTCGGCCCCCTGGCGCTCAATATCTTTGTAGCGCCACCTTTTGCTGCAATTACAGCTGCAAGTCTCTTGGGGTATGTCTCTATCAGTTTTGCACGTCGGAGAGACTCGAAATTCTCGCCCATTCTTCGCTTCCCAAAACAGCTCAGAGCTCAGTGAGGTTGGATGGAGAGCATTTGTGAACAGCAAGTCTCCAAGCTCTTTCCACAGATTCTCGATTGGATTCAGGTCTGGACTTTGACTTGGCCATTCCAACACCTTTTATATCTTTATGTTTGAAGCCTGAAATGTGGCAAAAGGTTGAAAAGTTCAAGGGGGCCGAATACTTTTCGCAAGGTACTGTAAGTCCCACCAATGCTTCATAACACAGGCATTCTGAAAATCTGCTATCCTTTGGTCACATTTGGGAAGCCTTTTCTGTAGGCAGTAGACTGTTTAGAGGGTTTAACATACTGCTAACAAACGAGAAATCACACAATCCAAGTACTGCTTGACAGCCTCTAATGAGACAGCATAAAGGTACCTTACTGGCCCAAAATAACCAATCAAATCCATATCAGTGTAGTTTTTCAGTCACATGCTTGGAAGATGCTGTATTATACATATTTTATTGTTGGTTAAAGAAACCAAAAAGATAGAAGAGAGGCTCATCCAAAGCATTCCTTCTTTTAGGAGGACTCTGAGCAGCATGATGTTCGATACACATCTTGTCCAAGATTATTAAAGAGGATAACTTTGTGCCATGTGCTCATCTCTAATATTAAACACCATATTGAAGATTGCCGTATTGGATATCACACACACACCACTGTCACATTATGAAGAATATAGCCAAATAATAACTTGTGTAGTATCATCCAGCTGTAAAAATGCTGATGTAATCTTTTATTAAGAGCTTTAGTGGTGCAATCTTGCAAAAACAATTGAACAAATATTTGGAGGGGCTGTTTGACTCTTGCAGCAAACATTTCCAAAAGCTGGCAGTTCTTTAAGGGGACAATAAGTTTTGTGCAACTGACCACCCAACAACTCCACACACACAGTGTTTCTAAGTAGTTGACAGATGTGACATGCATGCTGATAATACAGAAATGAATGCTGGGAACAAACTAGCTGAAGTGCATTATACATTCATGGCCATTTAAAGCTGTTGACTTACATTGTGTACAGGTGTTATTCATACTATGAGGACAGTCTGGCACGCTGTTAGCATGCTTATGGGTAGGTCCTTGAAAATGAGCAGTCAATATCTCACACAGGTGACAACCATCTACAGACTACTGACATGGGCTCCACTTATGTGTTTAATGAAAATATTAAAAGGTATTTAAAGCTTTTCTTCTTTATATGACTTACGGATGTAAGTCTGTGGACCCCTAACAGTCTGGTTATTTACTGTAATGGCCAAGAGTTCTCACATTCAAGTGAGACATACTGTTTACTGCTCAATACAGTGTCACGCAACGGTACTATCCGATATTTTCTCATCCTTGAGTCTGAATGTTTCGCACTAAGCTTACGTGTTTCCTACACTAACAGAGAGCGAAGTCGAACGTCAATTCTTCAGTTAACAATCAGGATGAGCGTTTGTGCCCTCTTCTACACACTCTTCGTGGGCCCCCTTCTAAAGTTTTACTTCACTCTAGTATCTGTAACAAAATACATATACAATCTGTCAAAAGGAGAGATCTAATGTGCGTCAGATTAATGTCTGAACACTACTGTCAGACATCTACCTCACATGGCATGCAAAAAAAAAAAAAGATACACACATTTATGCATGTCACACAGTAACAACAATTTCATGTGTGTGCATATTAAACACATTGCATAAGGGAAAGTAGCAGGCTCCTTTAGAAGAGCTTCCTCTTCTCACCCTCCTACCCTGCTATCTTCGCCTGGCACCTCGGCCTCCTTCCTTTAAATTAAATATTGAGAAACTTTCCAGTCAGGCCCACATTTAAGCAACAGAACAAAGATTTCATGTGTTTGAGTCTATAGATCATCCATTACATTTAAAAGTTTCACACCGTGCAGGGAAGTCAGTCATGAAGAGTTCTGGGACCATGCTCCTTGAAGCGGAACTGGCTGATCAGGGTGCTGAGGACACACAATGTGCTCCTTCTCCACTGCAGCTAGCACACAGTCCTCCATATTAAAATAATGGACCCCATTTTCGTTTCCTTCGCCATGTTCATGTTTTCCTCTGTCTCCATCCTTGCTGTGTTGGCTGGCTGGGAACTCAGCGTGCTTCTTTTTGCTCAGGGAGGCACAGAGGGAACAGGGGGCATATTGCTCTATAAGGAGACTCCCATCACTCTCGCTGGCAGTTAAAGCTAAAAGAAAGTCAAAAAACATGCATGTTCATTTTATGTACACATTTACTGGAGGGCTGAAAACCAGACTTAATGCACAATATCGCCTTATGCCAACAGCTCCTGCCAGCCGCCTCTGCAATGGAGGTCCTGAACATGGCCCATTCAGTTCAGTTCAATTCTATTCTATTTATATAGCAACCAATTACAACAACAGTTGGCTCAAGATGCTTTATATTTTAAGGTAAAGACCCTACAATAATACTCATTCAAACTCTATATCCCCAACCTCCCCTAAAGTACAACAGAAAATTGTCTGGATGCGAGAAGGCACATCCAGACATCTACAGGACATTCCCAGTTCACCTTTACTACCTGCTTGGGTTTACCAGGTCTGCCTGGGAGCCTTCACCACCATCTAATCTAACTCAAGTCAGGATTAACTGACACCTCTACTACTTTCATTATCCAGGTGCCCAAGATATCCAGTCTCAGATCAAATGATGCAATAACAAAGCTAATCACTGACCTTTGGCCTATGGGGCTCTGGTACCAACTTATAAAGGGTGTTTGTTATGGCTAGCCCATGTCTAACACAAAAATCCTATAATAATACAGCACCCTGGTTTAGATCAGACAGGCCTTTCCGCTCATCACCGCTCTCCAGGTGTCTTCATCATTATCCATGTGAAATCTCCCAGTAGAACTCCGGAGTCCCCAGGTGGAAACCTTCCAGGATCCCACTCAGACTCCCAGAGGGCCAGGTATTCTGAACGGCTGTTTGACATAATAATTTTAGTCTTTCCATCTGCAACTTAAAGTTGTGCCGAAGTGACCCTCTCACTGTGCAGGATATACCAAAACAGCACTTGTCACCATGGGTCACCTCGGAGTGAAGTCAGAGTTCAGCTCTTCTCCAGAACCATTCCAAAATGGTAAATGGACTGAAAATTATAAATAGTGTGTTTCTACTCTAATTGAGCACTTAAAGAGCATGCACTCACACTTCAGCGAATGCCCACTCTACCTCTGCCGCCTGCTGTGATATCGTATGTGTAGGAGAGTTCAGCTGTATCTTGTTGGTACTGCTCCACTTCTTGCACTAGCTCAGGTTCCTTTCCCAGTAGCAATGTGTCATTCCAACAACCGGTTTGTGATGTGCTGGTGGTCAACATGTCCAGGCCCCGCCTTTGCCTGATGCCTAGCTTACAAAGCACCGAACCCTAATGACTGTTTTCACTATTTGTGGCCCCACAGAGCAGTGGATCCACCTTATTCCTTCTGGCTGTGCCCAACCAAGCCCAATGAATCCAGACATTCCAGTCAAGTTATGCAGCACCAAGATTTCTAGTTCATTTTGAATGCTAGCCAGCATAAGTTTGAGGGCTACAGGGTTATCCCTTCTTTTGTAAGATTTGGTGCCTAAAGCCAAATAAACAGAAAAAAGTTCAAACCAAGTATCAGGAGCCAGGGTGTTGCGTCCGCATACAAAGAATGCAGTGCACTGACCTGGGAACCACTGCTCGATTAGAGAGTTGACGTGATCTGTGATGAATGCCATAGCAGAGAAATCCCTAATTTCTGATTGACAGATAATCTTTATGCCTCCACTCTTCTTTCGCTTCCAGTTGACATCTGATGACTCCACACTGCAGAGACATAAACGAGTATTTACATGAACTAAAATGGCATTCAAACAGCAAACTGATAGAAAAGCCAACGCCTATGCCTTATCCCTCACTGTTCCAGGTCAACTCCAAAACTGACACATTCTCCATCTATGGGGCAATTTTTATGAAAGTAGTGGCAGAAGATTTAGATTTTCTTTGCACAGGAAAGTTTTCCTCTTTCAGTGTTATGTTTTATTTTGTACTCATTTTGTTTGATGATTATTAACAGCACTCCAAATACGGTGATACAGATTAGCACACAATCTCAGCTATCAATACTAAAGGTATTAAAACATATGTGACAAAAACAAAACATTTAGAATAACACAGCATCGTGGGATTAGAAGTGAATGTCACTAAATGCAGCAAAAATAGACTGTTAAAGAAATCCCATGAATATAGCTTAAGATCAGGACCCTTAAAATTCACACCATCTATTTCTACTCTTAAGTGTTTGTCTCATGAATTACTACCCACATCTTCTACTCCAGCTCTGACCTGAGGTAACCTCCATCAAAAGTGACCAGTAGCCCCTCCTTCCAGTAGATGGTCTGGTTGCGTCGGACTCTAAAGGTGCTACAGCGGCTCCTCTGCTGGATTCCAGCAAAGCTGTAGATCACAGAGTTCCTCCTCTGCTGGCTCCTGCTGCTTTTTATTTTGTTTTCAAATGACTGCACAGAAACAACATTTCAGGCCATGAAAGTGAAAAGCTCAAAGTCAAACCGAAGGACGATGGGTTCAGTACCTGCATGTCTATTTCTGTGAGGCTTATAAGCATTCTGGCAATAAAACGCTCCCAAAATCCAGCAGGAACAAAGCTCATCTTGAAAAGGCGTTGAAGGGTGTTGTAAGTCTGCTGGCGGAAGCCATGGATGTCCAGGGCTGGCTTGGGGGGAAGTAGGTGGGGCAGCAGATATCTGCAGCAGGTGAAAAGGAAAATGAAGAACGCATCAACTCCCCGAGGGACACTGCTTCTCATGCAGGAGCAACTTGTCAGTCTCATTGCGGGCCCTTCATAACTTACATTTTGTTTTATCTCCCTTTAAACTCTCATTTTAAAATGCGCATCATTCGATAAAACTTGAAACGAGTGATTAAGCCCATAAACTCTTTATGTTACCCCTTGCTGCCCATTTGAGCATGTTTGTTTACAGCAGTCTATCAACTCCTACAGAGTAACTACTGTAGAGAGTGAGAGAGAAAAAAAACCTACCTGTTGGTGGCCACAGGTAGAGCAATCTCAAACTTGGCCAGAAACTGGAAATATTGTTCCTCCGTCTGCTGCGTGAACCCTGTTCCAACCAAAAGCATCTGCACAACAGATCCCATGACAGACATTACCACAAAACACCAGTATCGACACACAAAACCACACAGAGACCCAAGTCTCACCCTGAGGTCTTCCGTTTGGATCACTCCATTCTTGACTACGGTGCCAGAGGATCTGAGGTGGATGATCCTCTCTAAGCATTCTGACAGCCACACAGGACAGAGGAAGTAGAGCGTACAAAGGCCATGGCTGGTGTCAGGGAAATGGAGCAAGGTTCCTGTTTCTATCAAGAAACTGATAGCTGGATGTGGGTTTAAAAACAAACACAAAGAAGAAACACAGCATCAGTGTGGCGGTGCTTCATAAATGAGGAGGTGGGAAATCAGAAGCACAGTCTCACCTCCAACTCAGCACATATTACAAGCCCTACACAAGTTTTAACACACCGGTTTCCCTAATGCCATTTTTTTCACAGTGAAAGTTCAACATTGCGAACATGGATTGTGTGCAACAACAATCTTTCCTTCAAACCGACAAAGCAGTGAATGAAGTGAAAAGTAACCAGCCAGTAAAAATGAAAATGAACTATGGGGAAAACAAACAAGCCGTTCACCCAAGAACTGAAAATCGAATGGCTCACTGAGGCTGGCTCTAAAAGCAAGCCAATCCTCACAGACACCCACGTATGCTTAACTAAACAGCATTAAAAAGCTTCAAACTGACATTTTTGCTGTCAAAGTGAATCAGATGCACTACAGGCTTTGACAAAATGGGATTATGTGAGGTTTTGAAAGATGCACACAGAACAAAGTCTATGGGGTTCTTTAGTACATTAAAACTTCTTTGAATTCTTTTCAAATGGCAACTTAATGTCTGCAGCAAAAACATGACCAAAACATTGGTATTTACACACATCTGTTATGTTCACTGTTGCTGGTTGACTTCATTCAATGACTCGAGGGAGAGAGCTTCCAGCCCCCCCACGGACTGATACTACTGTGCAGGCTCATCAAATTACAGGGGAAACCCTCAACAGGATAAATAATGCACATATATCCATTTTCATAGATGACTTCCACATTTCAAGTGTTTGCTGTCATAATACCAGTCTGCAGGTCTTCATAGGTCCCTCTGATGTCACTTCCTGGGTTCTGTTCTATGATGCCATTCAGCTGTGCATCAGTTAGGTATTGGACCTCTCCCTCAGCCTGTCGCCTCTCCTTCTCTGCTATCACTGCTTCCTGAAGCACCAGGTAGCTTCTGGGAATCTGGGAGGAGAAAGTGGTACAAATTTATATTTGCTTTTGAATAAAAATGAGAACAGTACATCATCACTTTGAAATTGTCAAAATTACAAACTGTGTAAACTTGTATACTACACAGTTTATTATAAATGTGTTTTATTGTATGAATCAATATCCATCCAACATAGTAGGAAGCTTCTCTTATGAGCTTTTGTTGAAAAGAGCAAAAACAGTTATGAATTTTAACATAGCAGTTTTCATAACTCTTTTTCTACTATTAGATAATTTCAGCAATACTAACTGAACGAAGTACATATAC
>JAMQGT020008650.1:0-71358 GCA_024447675.2 Pterophyllum scalare | reverse complement strand
GTTATGTTATTCTGCTTCCGTTCAGTTACGTGTATTGCTAGAAAGAGGAAGCGTTATGAGCAGCAGGAGGATGGGACCGGCTATATGTCAAGAAGCCACCCAATGCCTTCATGCTTTATTTGAAGGAGCAGAGGCCAAAGGTCAAGGATGAACTGACCATCAGCAGGAGTACAGCTGTCAATGCTGTTGTGGGAGAGAGGGTAAGTGTGTAACTGCATAGATTTATGCATCTGTTAATGTTTTATACTCATGTTTGTGCACATGTACCAGCTGTCCTGTAGTTATGTGTAGCAGCAGTGTGGATGCTGACAGTGTGTCTCCTGTCCACAGTGGAAGTCGCTGTCACAGGCCCGGCAGGCCAAATATTATGAGCAGGGTGAGAAGAAAAGGATGCTCCATGCCCAAAAACATCCGGAGTGGTCCAGGAAAGAGAAATTTTACTACATAAGTCCAAAGTGAAAACATACAAGTCATACATGTCCACATCACTGCATTGAAGCACTGTCAGTGCACAGTTTGAATCAGCTCATGGCTCATGTGTTTGTTTTTAGGGTAAAAAGAAGAGGAAAGCCCAAAGTTCCACCTGCAGCACAGGTAAGAGGAGATTTCTGGAAATCACAGTGATTTTTTTCATGTGAAATGTGATGAAAACCAGTCAAACATGGAATCTTACTGGAGCCGATCAAAGATTGTAAACTCTGTGCATTTCAACAGACAAATATATTTGTGAAATATTTGTAAGCCTTACTAAGACTTGTTGAGCAGTTTGAGTACTCCGGAACATTCAAATTAAAACAAGAGAAACCTGCTCACTCAGACCTTCAGGTGAAGGTTCCAGATGTTCAAAACACTGTAAATTTTACCACCATGATAAAACAAGTGTTCTCCAAAACAAAAGAGCTGACATACAGAACCTCCTGATGACCTGACCTCACTGTAATCAACATGATGTTTTTCCTATTGAGATCTCTTGTGTTTTCAAAAGTGTTCCTTTGATATTTTTTTTTTAGCAGTATATTAATGTATGTGTGGTTTTATTTAAATTCTTATAAACACTGCTTTGGTAATGAAGATGCATGTCACAGGTCTGAGTGAACTCCTTTGTTCAGTGAAAATGAATTTAGGTGGGGTTACCCTCCCTTACGCTCCCCTAGTCAGAACTTTCAAAGTAACAGCCGATTGTGGTTTATTGGGGGAACAATTTATGAATTTCACCTAAGATTGCTGGCTTTAGAAGCAGTAAAGTCATTATTGAGCAACAACTGAACTTTAAACAGCCTCTGATGGTGGAGTTAGCCACAAAGCTCTTTCCTCATGCTTCAGATAAAGTTCTGTACTGCTGTAGGATTTGTTATCATTGTGTCATTGTGCTTTGTATGTGTGGTACAAACAGAAAAACATGCTACAGTTTTACTTGCACAATAGTTTACTGCACTTTGTTTTAAATGTTGGATCCATAAGAGGAAGAAAAATAACTGACATGCAAATGGATTGTTTTGTGAAGGATTACACCAATCAAATCTTTGGGGAAAATAAAATTCCCTTGGTCTTGAACTGTAAAAACCATCTAGTCAAAACCAGTGAAAAACTTATTAGAAATTCATTTCAAAGTCTGATCGCTGTTAAAAGCAGTCAGTGACAATAGTTAGTACTCTTCAGGAATCAATCATCCAAGACATTTTAACATCAGGTCTCCAAAGCTGACCTAGCTGCTTGCATTGCAGGAGAACTTCCAAATATTCTCTGTGGTTGTTTCTGACAGGTCTTCGTGGCTTTTAATGACCAATCATAAATCTTGATTTTTTTCACCACATGTTTTTACAACCTGTGGCTCGTCACCGGTGATTGATGGTCACTTAAGTACTCCCAAAACAGCATGGCCACCTTGACACTGGCACTGCGCAGCCTTATCCAGCGACTCGTATTTGCTCACATCCTCGCCCAAGTCCACAGGCAAAGAGGATAAGCCTCACAGAGAGGTTCCTGAAGAGGAAGATGTTTAACTGCTTGCTGAAAGCTATGATTTAAAATCAGAGTGAATCAAAACTCCAGCACAACTTCAAGGATCTTATTCTCTTAATTTCTAATGCAGCCAAAGCCTGATTTGATTTAAATCTACACATCTCAAACTGAGGAAACTTAGTGACCAATCAGTCCACTGCAAATAATTCTTCACCGATCTCAGTGAAGAGTAAGAATCATGCTTTGCAGGAGTCATTTAAGGGATCAGATCCAGGACTGCATGAATATAGTTACTGGAACAGCAAACCTACAGTGACATCATCCTCTTAAAACTAATGGCTATTATTCAAAAGCATATGGCCGTTGGCCACATGTGTAGTCTCTCTCTTTCTGCCACACACACACACACACACACACACACACACACGCACGCACACACACACACACACACACACGCACGCACACACACCTACACACACAGAAACACACACACACACACCTCCTCCGGCTCCCTTGTCGACCTGTGTGAAAAAGAAAACAATTGTTTCTCTGTTCTGTTTTCCTTGCAGGCTGTTTGCGTTTCTGCCAGGATTTCAGTGGCTGTTATAGTTATATCACATGCCTCAAGCGCCGCTAGCAGGAGGCAAACAGCCTGAGGTGTAGCCAGAAGATCGATGTGAATAATCTGCCAATTTGACGGCAGTCCCAGAATTCCAGGGGAACCTGGTCTGCAGCGCTGTGTGCAGACTCATCCCTCTGAATCCTGCAGACAAGCCAGAGACATTAAAGGTTATAGTTCTGTAGCTCAGGGTCAATAAGGGAGCCAAAAAACTAGTTCTCTATTTAAATAACTGCAAATTTATGCAGTCTCACACACTGAAGCTTGGGGAATGCCAAAGTTGTCTTTTAAATTTTCAAACTTCAGCCCAAACTCTGTTAAAGAGGATGAATTTCATATTTGCAGCTATAGGAATTTATTTTAATGTTACATCTAAAAGTGATTTGTATCCATGTTCCAGCTTTATGACAGCACACATAACGGCTGACAGAAATGCCAACACAAAATCTTCCAGAAGGACCCTTTTAAGTTGCTGACTACTGATGCTGCACCATAAAACACAGTATACAGCTATACCTTAAAATACAAGGATGGTTTTAAAGTAGTTGGGGGAAATGGCAGCAGCTTTGAAGGCGCATACATGGATTAAGAACAGAGAAGGGCCTCACTTTTTAAAACCTAAAGGCTCAGGGCTCCATAAAATGAAACATTTGGACCTGGTGAAAAAAAAAATACAGAAAGTCATGTTACGATGGCTTATTTGCTGCCAAATATTTGCACTATAAGTCTTAATAGCACTTTATTGTTTCCTCCTGTTAATGTGAGGATGTGGAGTTACATCTTAAACAGACAGTGGTGCCCAAGAGTTCTCCAGATGTGTCTTTAAATGACAGAGGAGAGAAAAAAGGTAACCAGAGCCTATTCTGGCATTGAGTTGTTTGAGACAAGATTCATTACGACCTCTGTCTTGGGCTTTCAAAACTGTACAGAACTGTATAGAAAATGTCTCAATACAACAAAGTGTTTTCAGTTGTTGCACAACTTAAAATGATTTTTTTTTTTTGGTCAAAAATCACATTAAAGTTTCCAATGTTCAGAGCAAATGGAAAGCAAATTACATTGCTCAAGAACATTAAACCTGATGTCCTTGTCTGGATCTGGGAGGAGATCACTCAGGACACCATTGGTTGTGTCATTAGGAGCATGCCCCGATGTTGTCAAACATGCACACAAGCACATGGGGGGCATTTAAACTACTGAGTATCATTTTGAGTTTCTGCAGTGAAATTTTGGCAGAATGGACTAGCCTGCAGCATTATTTTTTCATTGGGGGTGTCCCCCCCCCATTGAGATATGATGTGTTTTCAAAGTGTTCCTTTATTTATTTATTTAGCAGTGTATTTGCACAGCATGCATCCAAGGACATAAATCAACTGAAATTTGCCTCTGGTGATGAGAACAGAGGCAAATGCACATCCACTGGAGTTAGCTCAGCTGAGACTTCCCCACACACTGTGGATTGTACTGAGAGCACAGCCAGAAATTCTTATTCTAAGTATTTGATGGCAGCTGAATGAGTCAATATGGAGATATCTACAGAAGAAAAGTACGAAAGTTCATAAAATATCTGTTGCGTAGCTTCAGTTAATGGTTGTAATTTGGAATTAAGTATTCCTCCCACTAACTGTTAGTGGCAAACAGTGTTGGAGGTAATGCACTGCAAAGTAACATGTTGCCGTAATAACACATTTTTTTGGTAATGCTGTAATGTAACACATTTTGTATTAAATTCAGTAACCAACTTGCCGTCGTTACTCGTGCTACAAACGTTCTTGAGTTCTTTGCATGATGGGAAAATACGAAAAATAAAGAAACAAGCTTGACTTTTTTTTGTTAATCGCACAAAAGGACAGGAGCACAATGACAAAGACAGGAACAACTACAACATACTGTTAACACAATAACACACATAACACAATATAATATAATATAACATAAACACAATAACACAACATAATAATAACCCAGAATGAGTGTAGGCCAATCTCCTGTCTAGCAGCTAGAGTCTGATCTTCAACAGGTAACGAAGCAGTGATGAACAATCAGGTTGGGCTAGTTTTCAGCGTCGTTTTGTGCTGTTACTATTACTTTTTCTAGAGTAATTAGGTAATGTAATGCATTACTTAAAAAAAAAAAGGAATGAAGAATGTGTAATACCTACCTTCCTTTTGAGCAAGGACTCCAACACTGGCAGCAAATATTCATATGTTGCAGAATGGCCCAAAAATATTTGAGTAAATTTATTCATATGACTAATGCAAGGGGCAACGTTGCTTTGCATATTTTTGGAATACACCAAAAAGTCTTTAAATAAGGACTGTCACCAGCTGTGTTTCATTGCTGGGGTGTCAGTTAGTGCTGTTGTGTCAAAGTTGCTGGCATGTCATTTGCGCACAGCAAAGGTGATATACCAAATTAGTTAGTTTGTTAGTGAGGTGGGTTTGCAACTCATGTAATATAATATCAGGGTAATTATCAACTTTATATAAAAAATAGATGTACACTAGGGGGTCACATCATTGCGTGTTTTGAGGCCTTGAATTTAGCTGTTGCAATTTTTTTGTTTTGTTTTGTTGCTTGTTTTTTTTTTTGTTGTTTGCTTTTGTTTTAAAAAAAAACAGTGGAGAACACAATGTTACAAGAGGCTCGAGCATGTTGACTTATCAGCTAACACTAGGACTGGCTAGCTAGCTTTGTTAACCAGTTACTAGGGCTGCTCGATTATAGAAAAAATATTCAATATTGAAATCACGATTATTTAACATGATTACTCACTGACTTTGTAAACACACTGCAGTTATTTCACTTAAAGAACAGTAAATACAAAATTTCAAATAAAATACAGACTATTAAAATAAAATATAAATATATAAATACAATATAATATATATATATATATTGCAATATAAATAAATGCATTATAAATGAAACACAAATAATAAATAATCCATCCATCCATTCATTCTTTTCCGCTTATCCTGTTCAGGGTCGCCGGGGGGCTGGAGCCTATCCCAGCTGACGTAGGGCGAGAGGCAGGGTACACCCTGTCTGGCAGGTCGCCAGCCTGTGGCAGGTCTAACACAGAGAGACAGACAACCATTCACACTCACATTCACACCTATGGGCAATTCTAGATATATGCCCAAACCCCATTCAACTGGCTCCTCTCGATGCGGAGGAGCAGCAGCTCTACTCCTACTCCTGAATGGCTGTACTCCTCACCCTATCTCTGAGGGAGAGGCCAGCCACCCTTCGGAAGAAGCTCATTTCTGCCGCTTGTATTCGCGATCTCATTCTTTCAGTCACTACCCAAAGCTCATGACCATAGGTGAGGGTAGGGACGTAGATTGGCAGGTAAATTGGCAGCTTTGCTTGGACCAAGTTATTTAGACCAATTAAATCTGCTCACATTTTAGTGCCGCAACATACTGACAGATCCTGTACATGTATTTAAAAGGTTTGGTATTGACATTGGTAAGGACATAAGTCCAATCACCCACAGAGCAAATATTGGTAGGGATATCTACCCTGCCATCCCTTGCTAATCACTCCCCATGATTGGTAGGGGCATAACAGAAGTTAATTGATATCTCGGGAGGTGCAGGTCAGGTTACGGCTTCAATTTCACGCTCGACATTTAATGGTAATTACCACATAATGCACCTGCACAAGCGTAAGTGCAGGCAACGTCGCTGGCCACTTCCAAAGTATACGGAGCGTAATGTGACAAAAATCATTTTAATAAAAATCGTTTTTTATCGATTACACTGTTTTGGGATCATTTGGAGTCAAAATCTAAATTGAAATCAAATTTCAATTAATTGCACAGTCCCACCAGTTACACATACACCGCTCAAAAATTAAAGGAACACTTTGAAAACATCAGATCTCAACAGGAAAAGAATGATGCTGGTTATCTATATCCTCTGTAGTCTCCAGGTATAATATTATCATTAATGACAGTGACCCTAGGCAAATGCAAAACTAGTGAAAAAAACAGTCAGAAAGGATGAGGAGGGAAAAAATGTCAGTGGCCTCCACCTGCAAAGCTATTCCTTTTTTGGGGATTGTGTCATTATTGCCCTGCTAGTGCACCTGATTAACAACCCCCTCTGCTACTTAACAGATCAGATCAATATCCCAGAAGTTTAACTGACTTGATGCTATACTCTGATTAAAAGTGTTTCTTTCATATTTTGTGTATAATTCACAAAAGAAAGTTTAGGTTTTTGTAGTCTCTCATGCTCCTCTTTATGTCCCTTTTTCTCCTATCCTAACCCCCAACTGGTGATGGCGCATGGTTCTGCCAGAGGTCTTAACCCTTCCCACCATCAACCAAATGCTTGATCATAGGGGATCATCTGATTGCTGGGGTTCTGCTGTTGTGAATTAGCACTATGTTAGGGATTGTTTTTTTACTCAGTGAATAAAGGACAAATGTTTAAAGTAAACCCCAGTAGGTTAATTAATAAACAGTGATTCAACCAAATAATAAACAATTAAATAATACACTAGACAGAGAGCAACAGATAGATAATGCTAGACTAACTTCTCTGTCTCATTGCATCTTATCCTGGAGGCCACAGAACGTACAGTTAGAACATCACCAACGTCACCACGTTCTGTTATTAATCTGGACAAGATTGCTAAATGACTAATTAAAAAACATCAGGAAGATAATGTGCTTTATGACTCCACTGCTGGTGAGAGGAATCTGGGTCATGCAAAACCAGCTTGGATGAGTCCGAAGAGAAGGCCAACTCACAGCGCCCAGAATGCTTACAGATAGATAAGAGGCAGTATGAAGATGTTATGGTTAGACAGGAACACGGGCTCAGAGGGAGAGAGAGACAGCGCACACACAGGCCTGTCTCCCCCTGAACTCTGGGTCCCCACATGCGCATGGGTGTCTTTTTCTGTTTCTTCAATGTAATAAATGTTTTATTCTTTTTTAATTAAAGTGTTTCAGGTGCCTTCCTTCACTAAAAAACCCCATTACCTGTCAACTATGTAATTAAAATGGAACTGAACTGAATTTGCTCAAGGTATTTCCACAAGCTCTGATGCACACACTGTACAATTGAAAGCTCTCAATCCAGTTGTCAGCTTAGTGACTGAAACCAAGTGTGTGGTATAAATACTGGAAGGATATATAAGTGCCATGCTGTGACGTGGAACAAACCAAAACAGTACTTCATCAGCTTTGTCAATTTGAGGTTTTCAGTAAAAGGACGAATCCAACAGGATATTTTTTGCAGATCATCTCTTAACAGGACAAAGCTGTATCTTGGCCTCTGGTTTGCTGGAGCTCTTTTGAAGGCAGCTGAAGTAATGATTAGAAAGCAAAGTCAACATCTGAGATATATTTTCCACTACCAAAGTCATTACTGAAACCAGATGGGTAAGACATTGGTCCGTTTGATACTTCCTGGTTTTTAACAAGCCTTTTTATTGACAGAATAGTTCCATGTTTTGTTGTTCATGCAGTACTGACATGATGGATTTAAATTCAGAAAAAGATTTACATTAAAACATGCATCAATGAGTTGCTGAGATCTACTACACTTCTTGTTAAGGGGGAATACAGGCAGCCTCTGTTAATCTTTGGACTTGTATTAAAAAGTCATAGCTGTTCAGCACGGTGACCATATTCATCAGCGCAGATTACAGACAAGTGATTAGACAGTGCTGGCCATTGGTTAAGAAAGCATTACAGTTCACGATCAGCATGAGCTTTTAATGATGCATAACTCAGGGCTGGCATTTACACTGCACATACCAAGACACCAACAGCCCATGAAACCACAATAAACCTGGATTCAAAGCCACCCAGACAAGGGTTGAACATCACTGGAGAAGTGGTGGGAGTAAAAACATGCATGCGTCAGAGATCCTCCAGCATGGAGATCTGGCAACGTGATGCTTTATCTTTCCATAAAGCATGGAAATGTTGGTTTGCCACGGCCCTGTTTGACATGTCAAGGCAGAAGCCAGTTATTTTGGCAGTGTCACCCATCATGTACAGAGACCAAAATAAGGGCTTACAGACAGATAAGAGACTGCATGGTATTTGCAAGAAAGTCAAGTGTTTACAAGTAATAAAGATACAGCTTTTTATTTTAGTTTTCATTGGAACTTTGATTAAATATTTTTACATTTCACTTATGTGGTATGATTGACATTGGGAGAAAAATCAACCACTTTGCCCCAGGTTTTATATTTATTAGGTACTATATGATAATTGGATTACCTAAATAACTGAAATTGAAAAGCTTTAAAACAATATTTTTATATATGCCTTCTGTGTGAGAGAGGCTTTAAGAATTAAGACATATTTGGGTCGTTGAAATTTCACTTTTTGCTGTTAATTTACAGTAGATATCACGTAACGGCAATAACCCTTGGAACCCTATGAGAAGTTGCTTACTTTACCTAGAACTCTTTGAAGAAATATCTAGGTGCAGTATGGCTGTGAGCTAAATGTTAATATCAGCTTAACGTACGGACTGTGAAAAATGTTAACATGCCAGTGTTAGCAAATATGGCTCTGCTGTCTCTGCTGTCAATCTTTTGGATTCTGCACATTAGTGCACATTTGCATGAAGTGCAAAGAAACAGCACAGGAAAGTTCAGCAACCATCTTTTTTTTTGGATTGTAACATACTGAGCAAATTAACTATAGAGGTTTCTCACATAACACCATGCGCACATTGCTCGAGAGTTGCCTGACATATTGGACAGAACACAGGCACAGGTCATTTGGGGAAAATGTGTATTTCTTGACTGGCTGGTGAGTGGTTGCTGGTTGTTGCTAGATGAAATCAGTTGCAGAGAGGGTGCTGCACCAAAAACCTCCTTGTGATTGCTTTGGTCACATGGCAGATTGCCTTTGCCACCTGTAGTTTGTGTGAAGGATGTCGACATGTCTGCGGACGCTTACTAACTACAAGCAGAGCAGTAGTAAAACTTTAAAAAGTGCCAAGTAAACTGGGAATGTAGAAGACATGTCCATGTACTAAATTTGGTGTTGATCACTCAGGGTGTTGCTTTACGCTTCCTGTTTCACAGCTTCGTGTTTTTTTTTCTGTTTGTTTGGGTTTTTTTGTGAATATGGTGAAAGAAAATACAGCCTGTAAAAAATAGTTAAGCAAATTTTATTGAGCTAAGCTTAATTTTATTAAACTAAGCATAACTAAAAATGGTCATGCTGTAAACTCAGCCTGAGCGAAATCTGGCATATGGTGGAAATGTGCATAAATATGCCTCCAACGTTCATCCATTTGATCCAAGATTACTGGAGGCACAGACATGAAACCTTGTGAAAAGTGTCAGGGGGAGTGTCTTAAATCACTGTGCCACATTTGATAACTTTCCAACAGGTTCCTAGATGCATCTCCAACAACTCCTAGAGTCAGAAAGGAAAAAAAAGAAAATATATGCGAAAATATATGAACACTAAGGGTGACTGCATAGTTTTACTACTTAGGCTGCAAATTGTATAAAAAAAAAACAACAACAAAATTTCACCTAAATCTTGCACTGGATGATAAGTCAGGAGGAATGTCAATATTTACATTTTAATAACAATGTGGGACCATTCTAGTTATAAAGATATTTTACTGAACCAAGAGTGGGCCTAATAGCAGACAGACAAAGAGTGAATTGATGAAAGAAAACTAATCTTTGCAACAGCATTGTTTTTATATATTTATGTAAAATTTGTATGTACATGTAATAGGCAACAATGCACTGCTGACATTCAAATCTGAAATAATAGAGTGCTAAAAAAAAACCACTTGAGCAAAACAAACAAGAAAAACTAAATTGGCAATACTTGCTTTTTGATAACTTTGCAAAACTGAAGGACTACAAGGCGGATTCCATGACCAAAGAATAATGAATGCTGCAGACTGGATGCATACAGACAGAAAGTTATCTAAAAAAGGCAAAAATCAAGTAATCTGCCACCCAGGCTTACACATTACTCTGTGATTTGTGTTAATGATTCTCTTAAGATTTGATTTTCAAACATTCAGTGCTGAAATGAAAGACAATAATTTCAGAACTGCTGATAGTGCAGTCTTCAGTTGGACAGAACAATCACGGCAGCTCTCTCAGACTTCTGTCTATAAGTTATTCTACAAGAAACGTGTGTGTGTGGCTTTTAAAGTTTAAAACACACTGATTTAAAGAGTTGTTATATGATCAGAAGATATTTTGTTGGATGCATTTGCAAGAGTTAGCCAGCAGGTTGTTAGCCTACACTAGCACAAAGCATAAAAGGGGACCAGCTAGCTTGACTCCCCCCACCCCACCCCCACAAAAAACAAAACAAAACAAATAAAACAACACATTTCATTTGTAATCCACAGAAAACTAAATGCAAAATGACATTTATCCTTTTATTTAAACCTTTAGACAAAGATAAGCTAGCAGTTTCCCTCTTGCTAAGCTAATAGTTTTTTGTTTTTTTTTAATGGGAAGCTAACAGTTTGCTGGCTTGGTCTTCAAACTGAACGTTCACACACACATACACACACGCACGCGCGCACTCACACACACACACACAACATTGTACCTTCTTGGAAAGTGGTGTTATACTTCTGCTCTAATTTCTAGCAAAAAAAAAAAGAAGTATAGTTCCCAAAATGCCTAACCAGTCCACTGACCTTTTGAGGAAGGGTCTTAATAATCTACACACTGGAAATGATTTCAGCACGAGAGGACTTTTACTGCAATGTCATTTTGAGTTAAAGGGGGAAACAAAAAACAACCCTCTAATTTATGTTGTCACATCTTCAACATAACATGACAGACATTCCACAGTATAGGCTGTCTGTAAATGTACAAAGACATATCGATATATGATAAGGACAATAGAAAGCAAAGTTTGGGAATGCTTGTGCAAGTTCATATGTACGATGAGATGTGGACAGTGATGAAGGGGCAGGTCATATTATTTGAAAACATTCTCAAATGCAGGACATTTGTGGGTCTTCAGTTTCTTGATGGCATTTTTGAACTCTTTGCTGGACTTGTTCCACTTGTGGATGCCTGTGAGGAGGTACTGCTTATCAACCTTGCGGCCCATGATTAGATACTGGTTTCCCAGGTTGTCCAGCTGCTGGCAGGGGCAGCCAGCGCCGTTCTTCAAGTACAACACTAGCTTCTTTGTGTCTTTCTTCTTCAGGTTTCCCGCTTTCAGCATCTTCTTCCTCTTCTGCAGGATCACCTTGCGGTCCATGTTTTCTTGCTTTACCTCCTTGATCTTGGCCTTGAAAGCTGTGAGTGGAGAAACAGGAGAAGCATGAGTTTACTCTCAAAGGTGAATAACATTTTGTGCGGAATGTGTTGCAAAGTGCTGCCTCTGAAGGCCCTGGGAAGTATAGTGCACTGATAAAATGAACAATGGTGAAGGATATTAGGAAGATCGGCATCCTATAATCAAAAAAAGCCTCAGACTGTTTATACTAAAATTTATAGAATTAGTTTAATATCAAACTTCCAATCTTGATAAAAAAAACTTTCTTCATGAATTTATTTATTGGCTCAATCCGTGCTTTCACACTGAATACAATAGGATGTTCTTTTTGTACGGCGCCCACTAGATATTAAACAGTTGTGACTGACAAGTCATTATCCAATCAGTTTTTTTTTTTGTTGTTGTTTTTTACATATAAAATCTACAGAAGAAAATCTGGAACCTATTGCTGGAAGTATTGCATTTTTTCAACTTCAGATTTTAGGGAATGTATTACCACACACTTAACATTTATTTTAGTGATAGCTTTGAGACTACTTAGCAAATGGTATAGATACACTCCACATGGGTCCATGTACAACTTATTCAAATGCTGTCAGCTATTGCCCAACCATAAACACGTCACTAGAGACCTGGTTGATGCTAAGAGGTTAAGATATATTAAGTAGATAACTAATAAAGGTAGCACATATCTTTATCAGGTCACAATTAGAGTACCATGTAATTATTTTTTCTCCTCCATCCAAATCCCAGGATATTTTTCCAGATTGACCACAATATTGCTGATCTTTCACTAAACTCCATTTAACCTTCTAATCTGTCAGCTTCCTCCAGTTTTCCCTCTGAAACAGAGCACGAGTTAGACTTTGGTGGTCCAAATCTCCATATCCCCACATGCATTATAACCAGTCATCATACAGTGTGTGTGCTTGTGTGTGCACGACACGGTAGCACTGGAGGAAAAGAAATCTAGGTCCCACTTAACAGACACCAGCATCAGGATAAATCACAAGTCATGTCGGCGAGAAAGTCTTGTGGCCTTCAGTAGCAGAACAGCCTAACTGAGCATTTCCATCTTATTTTCTCCACTATTTTAAACACCAGATCACTTGCACAATTGTGCTAGACAGAAAACCTATACTGGCCTCTTGCTCTCCAATCACGCTTGTTTCTTCCATTGCTAATTAAAGTGCTTTAAAAAAAGAGAGAGAGAGACGCCCTTTTTCCCCCCTGTATTAAGAGTGCACATGGTACGGATTAAAACTTTTATCCTCCGTCAAACAGTCTCTGTGCGGGGGCTTAGTGTTCAGAGAAGTCAAAATGGGCAGCAGTCATAATTAGTGAGTCATAAAAGAAAAGGCCTTGCCCACCACTGAAAGGACTTCATCTTGATAAATCCTCCATCCTCGATAATCCTTTGACGCCCTGAACTTTCTTTGCACCTCGTGTTGTTCGAGGGCTTAATCTCTTCTGCAGCAGCATACAATAAGAAGTTAGCATCAAATAACTGACAACAGTGCTTTTCTTTCATCGTTGCTGTTAAAACCGCTCTTCTTTGTGTTTCTTCCTACATTTGTTTCTGAGATTTTAAGTCACCACACATAATAATAAATTCACTTTTTATTGCAAAAGGGACAAGACTGCCTTTGGGAGTTTCTGCCAGGAGGCCATTTCTGACAGAATGCAAGCAGGTTGGGAATGAGTCTAAAATATATTTTTTGTTTAAAACAAAAAAAAAAAAAGTTGAATTCTGTGTAATGAAAGCCCTGTACTTGACCCACTCATCCACAACAACCTGATCCCCGTTTGCATTCTAAGCACCTAAATCTTTTACTCAAAGGAACCTTTTTCAAGAAACCAGTCTAAAGCCTGTCTAACATGTCTAAAGTCCAGATGTTACAATGTAAATAAAAATGACAGCAGATCAAATTTGCCTGCCTAAAAACTGTTGCAGTACCTGCACATTTTTCAATAAAAAACAAAAAGACTAAAATGTCTGACCAAGAGTCAGTATGTGGTGGAGTTGGGAGTGGGAACAGATTGTGTTGTTGTACCTGTATGTTAACATGCTAACATACATTTCTTTTCAAGTCTTGAAAAACTAAATTTGGCCACATGGAAAAGTCATTTTGTTAACTGCTTAAAGATCACCTTAAGAGAGTACTTGCCATTTGACCTAGCAAGTAACCCCAGTGGTTGTTGGAAGGCAGCTGTGGCTCAGGAGGTAGCAGGTCATCTACTAATTGGAAGGTCCAATCGAACTACTAATGGTTCAGTCCCCAGCTCCTCCAGTCCACATGCCAAAGTGTCTCTGGGTAATCTACTGAACCCCAAACCCTGTTAAGGCATGGAATAAAGTGCTGCATGAATGTGTGAGTGAATGAGTGAAAGAGCCTTGCTCTCTACAACTGAGGTGGAGATTACAAAGTCATGACCTATAATATTACCATATTAATGAGAAATTACCCACTGATGTGAATGTGTCTTCTTCTGGGATCATTTGAAAGCCTGAAATTTCCTTCTTTTCTTCATAATCATCACCTCACAAGGTTCCTGACCTCAGGTTTAAACACGTGACTCATTGACCAAGTTGGAATAATAAGCCTACAGTTTTTCGGTAAAAAGATTTCTATTTGGTTTTACCAATTAGGTGAAAATCCACTGGTAATCAGGTGGATGTTAAGAGGTTACACTTCCTGTCACTCACACAGAAATATGAAGATCATTTGGATGGATTTTATGTATACCTGCACACTGATATCACGCAACTAATATCACTTATTTTGTGATTTTTTTTTCTATCGTGGTCCCTGAACCCTGACTCAATTTCCTCTGCTGGTTCAGATGCACAGACGGGGCCCTCGAGTGTCCAGGGTGTCATAAACCCAGCAGGAGGGTGTGCATTGCTCTCCATTCACAATAATGGAAATACAACAGATCCAACAAGCTGGAGTGAACACTCATCCCACACAGGAATGCCCTGTTGTTTATCACATCAGCAAAGGGAGGGAGGAATTTGGAAAAGGACAAAGTGAGCTGTTGGAAGCAGAGGAGGGATTTAATTGAAGGGCTGCTGGAGGTTTGGGGACAATGAGGTACCATAAAACCTTAAGCATGGAGATAAACTGCAGTGGGAACAAAGAGCCGAGCAGAATGAGTTCTAAATCATTTACAGCTGAGTGCAGCAAAGGGGATGTGTGAGTATAAATATGTGTCCAACAGATAGAGGAATCAGAAAGAAGCCATTTCTGGTTCTCACCAGGTGAACCTGTTACTCGTTACACCAACTCTGATGTGTCAACTCGACAACGCATGTAACTTACAACAATCCTCCCTCCTGTGCCAGAACTACTCCACAAGTCAAAGGTTTCAGCACATCATCCTCTGCTTCTATCAAACTGCATGGAAAAATCAGACATGCTCTATTTAAATGATGGGAAGCAGCTATGCAGGATACAAAATTATACAAAGAATAGTATTTTTTTTAAAAACTATACGCTTAACTTTTACCTCATCCTAGATCGGTCCTCCTGCAGCTTCAAGTAAACGAGGTATTCGGTGGACAAAAACGCTAATTCGCTGCCAGGGCGAGGATTTTTTTTACACATGATTGGTCCGCACAGATTAATAAAGACTTCAGTGCAAGTCACTGATTCATTCATCAAGCCCCTTCATGGATTCCATCTCCGTGTTCCACTGAGAAAAGTAAGAATCTTCTCCAAAAAAAACAGGCCTGGATTTAAGACACTGCCTTGTAAAACATGTGTACTCTCCAATTTTTTTTTTTTTTTTTTAAATCAAGATATCAGGATGATCTTGTGGGATAAAACACAGTGTGATTAAAGTGTGGGATATTCCCATCTGTGTATTTTTCCTTTTCCTCAACAAGACAAGGCATTAACTCATGTTTATTGTCTGCTGTTTAGCTGCTGTTGGATGTATTTATAGTTTTCTTCTGAGACCAAAACTGAATTCTGCCAGTTTGCTGGAAAAAATAAAATAATAAAAAATTAACAAACAAATCTTTGGCGAGCGGCAAAGCTGTGTCGTGTGAGGCTGCGCATTAGTTGTTTACCCACCGCAAGCGAGCCATACTGAAGGAATAGCGAAGTTTGTTGCATTCCAGACTCGGTCCCTCCCTCGCGGGGTCAACACAAGCAACAGTGTCTCATCCTCAGCCTGACACTAAATCTGTCTGTGTATCCTCATATGTCAGCTGGTTGGGCGACTTATGACAAGCAAGCAAAACAACATCTGTCTTCATCCAAGATGAAACAAGCCAATAATGTGCCCCTCTCCTCTTGGCAAACTGGGACGCAGACTGAAAGGGGCGAGTCGCAGCACCGCAGCATAAACACAATGCAATTTGTTAAACAAATGTAACTTTAAACTTTTTCTTAAGCACTGAAGGAATGCGTGTTCTCGATGTGCATCCAGTCCGTGTTTGCTTGCCATGGCACCTGGAATTTGAGCTGCCACAAGTTTTTGGTGAATAAAACAAGAAAGCTGAACATCTTGCATCTTGTCTGAATCATGTGCGTATTATTCCTGGAAGTTCTCATGACTGCAGCTCAGTCTGTGTTTTGTGTTATTAATTGAACTCAAAGCTTTCAATTTCCTTTTTTTAAGTCCATATGGTTTAAACTGGCTTCCTCATGCAAGACTTCCAAATTTCCACAATTAAAACAAGTGCCCTCATCAGCTTAAGATCTTCCTTCCTTCCTTTTTTTTTTTTTTTTTGATGTTTTCCATTCCAGTTGGACAGAGGATTCTCTAATCAAAAGAACGTGTGAAACTGGCTGCAGCAGATTCGGATCCATCTCTAATATTTCCAAATAAGCCCTGACATGTTCAAAAAGCTCTTCCAAATCCCCTTCAGAATATGCCTGATAGATCTGATAATATTCCAAAAAAAATTCCACCTAAGAACATGACTGCAGAGCCAGTCAAGACCTTTCAAAATGAACAATATCCTTCCAGAATTAAACTGCTGTACCACAGACTTTTGCTCGTACAACCGCTTTTGACGTTACAACTTCTTGACCAGAAAAACTGTAAAAAGTATATATTATATATATATATATATATATATATATATATATATATATATATATATATATATATGAAAATGACAGTGATTTCTGCTGCCTTTCTGCATTTTGAATTTGATGCCAGAAACTTGTTTCACAAAAGCTGAAAGGGAGCAACAAAGGACTGGAAAAGCCGTGTAATGGTAAAGAACCCTCTAGGTGGAACATGTGACATCTATTTGGGTAATTCAAACTGTCAATAATAGATTCAATTGGTATAAAAAGCACGTCCCTGAGAGGCTGAGCTTTTCTGAGATTCGGCTGGAAAGATAAGGAGTTCCTCTCTATTAAAAACTGACTGCATGGGAAAACAGCTCCACAATTTAAAAATTTCTCAACCTAACATTACAAAATATTTGGAGATTTCATCGCTTTGGTATGCAATATGACTGAAAGGTTCAAAGAATCTGAAAGAATCCCAATAAACAACGGACAAGGCCAAACGCCAGTTGAGAATGGCCGTGAATTTCAGCTCATAAGGCAGCGATGCATTTAAAACAGACAGTTGTGTAGTAAAAGTCACCACATGAAAACCTTTGTAAGTAAACACAGTCTTTCACTGCATCCATAAATGCAAGTTCAAACTCTACTAAACTCTACTCTAAAACTTAGAAATCTCTGCATCCTGTTTTCAATTGGATTTTACTCTGAACGTTCTGAACAAAAGTGGTGATTTAAATTAGGATTTTGCTCATTTTATGTGTATGGGGCTATATGGTTTTTTTTTTAATCAAAAAGGTATGCAAAGGAATGGTGTTTTAAGGAGCATCCCAGCCTTTTTCAAAACAGTTCATTTCCCAAAAATGCTACAGACGTCCACCAAATACAGACCTAACAACCCGAGCCAAGATTTTAGAGGCATGAAATGAAGCTGAAATAAGCAAACCCGAGCCATTTCTAATATCTAAATTGAATCCAGTCGTCTGCATGTAGCAAAACCAGAAACCACACTGCACAGTTACAGCATGGTTTCTTTAAAATAACAGCTTCTAAATGATCATGATGGTACATTCTCATTTACACAATAATTAGTGTCACAATTATCTATTTAACATGGCTCACTAGCTTTCAACAAGTTGCATTGACTAAGATGACAACAGTAACCCAGTGGGGTTTCCACCACTGTATTATGCTGTGGCCTGTGCACTGGAACTTTACAGCTACAATGATTAAGCTTGCTGATGCATCATATTAGCCTACTCTTCCAGTTTCCACCCATTTGAGGAAAAGGAAAAAAAAAGCTACAGATGCTATAAAAAGCTAAAGATATATTTAAAGGAATAATAAACAAAATAACAGGCAAATGTTGGACAGCAAGTTTCAGAATACCCATCACTTCTCTTGAATGCTAACCAGAATGCTAGCTGTGCTTCTGAGTGGAACGTTCTTGTGAAAAGTGATACCGTGCAACACATTAAGCTTTATCAGCCTATACTAGCTTAGCTCTATGAACTATTTCACCCAAAGACCTTCCAGGTCAGTTCGATTTTACGACCACAGAGCCAGTTCAATAGAACAGCTATCTGAAGGCTCTTCATTTTGCTCCCAGTGTCAACAAAAAGAGAAAAGTATTCTTATTTTTTCCATGAAGAAATGTTATTGTCATTTGGAAGAGATGTTTTTGGAGATTGTTTATCATTAACTTTTTCTCTCTTTTTTTTTTTTAGGAATATAATGTGGATTTACCTCCATATGCAGAAGGTAATCTGTAACATCAGTCAGCCCAGACGACTGAACAAACATCCCACTTTACAACCACAAAGACCTGCCCTTAAAGACTTTAATGACCCCAATTCATTAGTCACAGAACATCATGCTCCACCAGACCAGACACGGATAGTATATCTAACCAAGAGATAAAACTTCACATTAAACCCAATGTATGACCAGTACACAGTGCACTACAGGGAAAAAAAATAAAAGCTGCATACTTTAAAAAAAAAAAAAGTACTCTGAAGTTTGAAGATGGAAGATAAAGCAGACGCAAATAGTACTTTTGATTTTATGGAGCGTATCTGACGGTCCGTGTTTTGTGGGTGTTGAGGGGCTGCTTACCAAACTCGCTGGCGCACATGTGCTCTAGGATGGTGTCTGTTTTCATTTCATTGTCACACGGAGGGCAGATGGGAGAGTAACCTGTGGGCAGAAAAAGCAAAGACACAATTGGACACAGTTCAGAAATCAGTGCTATAGGAGGCAAAATGTCACATGGAATTTTCACCACCTATTCGGGGACCAATCAGGAGACCTCGTACTCAGCTTCTGTCATTGATCCTGCAGGTTTCTACACATGCAGAGATCCTGGTCAGTCATCTAGTCTCTTGGGTTTCGTACACTCCCATAGATTTGATGACTTGATGTCAGTGAGGAATGTCTTAAGCTTTTATAGCCAGCTGTAACTAAGCGCTGCAGTAAACACTCTTCTTGACTTTCTGTTACAGAGACAGTCTTCAAAATGGACCTGCTCCACAGCCATGTATAAACCTATAAAAAATTACTATAAATGTGGAAGGACGAAATGGAAATGATATTCAATTCAACCTTAAAGGAATGTTCGGACATTCCAAAGGAAAAAAAGAAAAAAAAGAAAAGAGGGTTGAATGTGGGGGTGTATAATAGCCAGCTCAAAGACAAAAAAAACCCCAAAAGAGCCAAAAAGTGTTTTTGCCAAAAAGTAACTCAGTCGAGGCATATCTGCGAACGTTTTACTGACACGATTTTTCAATTTTTTTGAATACCACAAACGATCGCTTCATGCCAAACAGCTGAGCCGACTTTCCAAACAAACTTGGACCTGCGATGCGATCGCAGCGTCCTGCAGGACTTAATTCAAACCAACTACACTCCAGTGTCCCGCTGTGGGTCTGAATCGATCAGGCCACGGAAAGCCAACGGCCCTCTCTTCTCTGCCAGTTGTCTATTTGCACTTGTTTAACGCAAACTCGTGAAAGTATCACTCGGGTGTGAAGAGCTTGTGAAAACAGACAATGTTTACAGAGTCGCTGGGTCCCTTTGCCTCTGTGAGCCTGGCTCAACTTTAAATCAGTTATCACCAGGCTGCGTGCTGCAGCAGTGTGGTTGGCTGACCTCTGCAAACAATCATTAACGGCTGAGCAGATTAGCCTGCTTTTGTTAACCTAAATATCAGATACCAAGAGACTCTCCAGAAACCAAAAACTCTTGAGTAGCTCAGCTTCAGCTGGCCTGTGGGAAAAAAGTGGCCAGTGCTGACAAATGATAACAGGTGAAGTCTGGAGCACACGGAGCTCTGTGTGGTCCCCCTCTCTTACTCGGAAAAGGGCATCTTTTTCAGCAAAACGGGCCTCCCTCCATACCACTGTCAGTCAGCAACACCCCGACCTCTCTGCACACACAAACACATGGGATATGCCCCCCACCCTTAAGATACAGCGGGCTCTGTGTTATTGCTGGAAGATCCATAGTCCCTCCATTTATGGCTGACTTGTTGGGTGAGCGGCCTTAGATTGAAATATAAGCCCAGCCCCACCCCTTTAAATTTATGGTTAAAGTGAATGAGGTGGTTGTACTCCTTCCCCTACACCTCGCCTCAGCAACTGATAGAGAACCTGGCACTGCAGCCCAACGCTCAGCTTTATAATCCAGAGAACTGTTATTTTCTGCAATTTTTATAGGCTTCTCTGGTATTTCTCAGCTTGGCTTGCAGAGGTTAGTGCTGGAAGACAGTTTCGCTGGACTAATGCTATTGCCCCCCTACAACCCCATTTGCTGATGCTGTTTCTTGGGGAATCTGAACCAAAGCAGCCATAAGTGATAGATGATAGGGGTAAAAGCATGTCCTTGGAAGCAAACCGCCCCCAGACATTACTTGGACGGCGTTTTTCTGAGCTCCATTATTTCATCAGATGAACTGTATTTGACAGAGAGTAGGGATTAATAGATGCAGGTATTTGCTGTTTTGCTGCTTGATTTCCTCCCAGAATTGTCCTCCAGCTCAGAGAACACCTTGAAATTAATGATTAACATCTGTTGGAGTGTTTTCTGATATTACAGCATCACTCCTGGTCAATAGCAAGCAACTTCACCTTCACATTAAAGACAGGAGATTACAGGGTGAAAAGAAAATGACTCTTTAAAAAACATGAGGGGGGTGGGTTGTTAAAATGGGATCAAATCCAGGTTTTCACGGCTGAATTTGTTCCCCCAAAAGGTCGGATTTGGTTTGTTTGTGCTCGCATTTGCATCTGCAAACACACTTTTCACCCCTGAAACAACATTCTCGTGCCCATTTAACTGCACGGGTGTCGACTTTTACGCAGTGGCAAAAGTGCTGGCTGTTTGTTTTCTCGGTGTGCTAGTTAGTCTGCGTTAGGTAGTTAGTACTGTATTAAGAAATCCTGAATTGCTGCATTGTAGCAGATTCTAAGAAAATACATTCATTTATCAAGCTACAGTGCAAAATTGTTCTTTTTTTCATTCTTATGAAACAAATTGCAGATTTTTTCCTTTTTGTCACTAAATCTTTTAGGCTCTTGGTCCCAACAAGACAGTTTGAGGAATTCAGGATCTAGACTGAGAGAATGTTTTAAAAAAATTATAGATAGATAAAAAAAAATTAATAAATATGAAGCCTTCCCATGCTTTCTATACATACAATACAAAAAATACATATTTTGGAATTAATACATTATTTATACAAAAGTATAAATGTGTAATTCTCCTAAAATGATCTAAACTTTATATAGAAGTTGGACTTCCTGATATTTTATGAAAGCTTCAAGTTTTTACATTCAAACGTCACCCTGAGAAGTTGAGTTCAATTAACAAAAATATAAATTAACACTTAAGTGTCTTTTTTTCCTTCTTGTTTCGTTTTGTTTTTTCCAGGGGGGGGTGGTGGCGCCTGGGCTCCTGATCTCTGTTTTTGTAAATATCTGGTTACAGCCCTGGGATCTAGTTTTTTATGACAGTTATTTCTGCCACTGTTCTGTCATTTTATACAGTACCGGTCAAAGGTTGGACACCACTGTAGATCGTTAAATAACACTGCAGCTTGAACCTGAGGAGGGTCCCTATTGAAGGTGCTGTGAGTTACCTGTGGGCTTTGTTGGCTTCGTGGCCTCTGTGGCGTTGGGGGATGTCATGGCAATGCACACATCGCTTTGGGGAAACTTGTCACAGGTGAGCATCTCCGGCCAGGGGAAGCCGAAGGCCTCCATGATGGGGGTGCAGCTGTCCCGCACGGCCTCGCACAGCCAGCGGCACGGGTAGATGGGCCGCTCCAGGCACACGGGAGCAAAGAGCGAGCACAGGAAGACCTGCGTGTCCGGGTGGCAATTCTTATGCACCAGGGGCACCCAGCTGCTGGCCTGCTGCTTCACCTCGGCCATGCTCTCGTGCTCCAGCAGGTTGGGCAGCATCATCCGGTTGTAGCCCACGTTGTGACAGAGCCGCAGGTCGTCCGGAATGTCCACGCACTGTGGCTGCTTGCCGTAGCTGCGCCCGCCGTTGTACCCGTCCGACTTCCAGTTCAGGTACTCGTACTCTGTCGCCATGCACCCAGACAAGAGTGCCACCGTTACCACCAGCCGGATCATCCTGCAGAACGACTCAGAAGTAGACCTCATGTTTTCTCTTTGCAACAACAGAATGAATACTGCCCGGAGTGCGGCTCAGCACTCACTTCATGAAGAAACGCACAGCGGTAACGGTGCAGAAAAAGCTCTGTAGTAAGTCCACAGTCTCCTCTGGCTGTAGTCCCGCTGCTGGGCTTCGTCCGGCTCCTCCGAGAGCTTCGAGAGGTAATGCGCTGTGACTGTGACGAGCTCCGAAACAAGAGGGGGTTGTAAAGTGCGCTCTGACCAATCGGATTGCGTCTGCGCCTTTTGGCACTCTGCTGTCAGTCAAAGCGCTTAATTACCCTGTGTGTAAAAGCTCTCCGGGAGTCTCCCTAGCTTTCCCGGTGCATTTCCTTTGTCAGTACAAAATAATCAAAATATTTGAAAGTGTGCACATTAATTGTAAATAGTTTAAAACTGACCGGGCGTAGGAATAAGTTCTGTGACTCGTGTTTGAGACGGGAGGGAAACGCATTTTATCACGTTGCTGCTGACAGGTTGAAGTTTCTTCAATGATTCTGGATTTAAGAGTCTAATTCACAACTCAATGAATAATAATAATGATAATAATAATAATAATAGTAATAATATCTGCTTAGGTGCTGCCTTATAATATCCAGTGGTACTGAAAAATATGCTGTAGGGAACACAGTGAGGCCTTAAGGATAAGAAGGCTCCCAAGCCTCACTCATATTATCTCTGCAGGAGAAAAGTTCTGATAATCCACCTTTGGGAGTTCTTGGGTACATTAACTTATCAATTGGGGGTTGATGGTTTAATACTATGCTTGCTGTGCAGGCTGTTGGGGAACAGTTTCTTTATCCAACTCAATTTAACACCTGAGGCTAAAGTCAATTTGCTGAGCCCATGAGTGTCCATCTCCTCCCCGGCCTGACCCCATCTTATGATAAGGCCAAAGGTGTGAAATCCCTCTATTTAAATGGAGGTCAATTTGCATTCCATTGTGATGTTAACAGCCCTTGTAGAGCAAGAGGAAAAAGAAAACAAAGCACTTAATTTGATTTTAAGTGTCCACACAGCAAACAGAGGCCTTTGAGAGGAACAGCCTAGTTGAACTTATCAGATCAATGTGTTTTACAGCTGTCTCCGCTGCCAGAGACACTGCTCACCTAGACGTTTTCTTCTTATTGAAATCGAAGCCAGGAGAAAAATTTCTGTAACAGCATGCAGAATGTTTAGTACAGTATGTGCAGAAAGGCTAGATGTGACAGATGGCACCACTTAAAAAAAATGATTTACTGGGTACAAAAGTTGAAATGACAAATAAAGATGTCAAAAAAAGCTGCAAATCATCTTGCAGTTATAATCAAATCAGAAATAATCCAGCTTCAGATTGCTCATGAGTTAAATTATCCATTAACTTAGACCTCTGCACTGCAATCTGCATGCCAGAGCGGTGATGTCTGTTCAAAAGAAGGCCAAGTAATTTTTTTAAAGCACTTTAAAGACGACACCTCGGTTAACATTTCAAATTAACGGTGATAGTTTAACAAGCGGGGCTGTGTTTGCAGCGATGCTGTACAGACTGCTTTATGGGCTGATGGCATCCAACAACAGTTTGTGCAGAGATGGTTGCTAAAGCAAATTCCAAATTTAGGTAACAGGAGGCTTGTTTTCTTTTTCTTCTTCAGACGAGACCTGGCTTAGCTCAAATGCACAAGGAAGCCTCCTATCGGGAGTGATAGGCCTGCTAAAAGCTACCAGTGGGACAGCAGCAAGCCAAAAATCTCAGTGAGACAAAAGAAAGGCTGCAAGTGGAGAAGTCCACAGCGCCTTTCCATATGAGTGTGGAGCAAAGAAATGGAGACCAAAAAAAAAAAATATGTCCTACAAACAATAGCAGATAGGAACATTAAACTTTGGTGCTTTAACAGCGTGTGACTTACACAGGAAAGACTAAATATTTGGACTTATAGGCCTGTGGGAGAACAGAGTTTCTCAGTCCATCTATATTCACTGGTGTTTAAAGCCACACAGTCTGGGGTGCATGTGCATGTATTGCCATGAAAGGGCATCTTGGCCCTGGCAGAATGAACATGTATGTCATTAAGCATCTGTCACCAGCGAGCCCTGACTAAACACTGGATCGGCTCCAGAGCACGACATCAGCTGCGGGCTGATGAGGTCCATGAAGGATGCTGAAAAAAAAGCTCCATTATAACACCGTTAAAGTTTAAAGTAGCGAGCACACCTGCTTTCCGTCAGGTAACACCAGGAGAGTGTTGAGAACTCATTGATTTGTACTGTTTGGCATCATTTTATTTAGCAATGGCCTGTGAGTTTTCATTTAGCTTTTTCTAAAGTCTCATGAGAAGTCCTTTTATGATGGATTATGTGTATTTGACTTTCCATGAGCAGATTTTTAGAAAGATTGTCATGGAAAAATGATAATTGCTGCATCATGTGTGATTGGAGACTGATTTTGTGTGTGTGCGTGTGTGTGTGTGATTCCAAGAAATGAAAGTGGTGTATCTTTTATGTATCTTCTATGACCTTTTCTTTACAGTGTTTGTGATGAAGATGAATAGAGCTCCTTCCATTTTCAGGGCTGTGTTATATCAGAAACATTAGGAGGAGGAGACATGGCACTGCATGAATCCTGGATAGAGATCTATGGGAGAATTCCATGATGCCAAAGATGGTGGTTGTCCTGCCCTCAAAGAGCTGATCAACAGCCAAATCTGGAAACATATGAACCACGCGTTGCACTAAAGCATGCAGGACAGTAGAGGTTCATGCCAGTTTCACCTGTATCTGACATGCATATCTGCTGGTTATCACAGTAAAGATGTTGGTTGGAATATTGTAAGCAAAGAAACACAACAGCACGAATTAACATGGACCGAGCTGCTGATGAAGTCATAGTGTTGTGTAATTTTGTGCATGTGCAGTAGAAGTATAACTTGTATGTTTTTTGGGGGGTGCAAAAATCAAAGTATATGAGGTGGTGTTGATCAGATTTGGTGATTCTGTGCATGCAGTCTGTGCATGATCCCAGTGACCACTGAAACTGAAGTTTTGGTTCTTGAAGTTATGGATCATATTTACTGCCTGGGTAAAAGCTTAGATTAATCTGGTATATTTTCCATAAATGTGGTTCTTTGGGCTCATGCTAACTTTGCACCATTCATATGGCTGGGAAGGACTCTGCACCTTGGTGACTTAGGAAATAGAGCTTTCTAACATTAATATTGGAAAAACAGGAATTTTAGTTTATAGTATTATCTTTCTCCTAAGCGCTACTGCTACCCCTAAAGATTTTTTGGGGGGGTCTTTTAAAGTGGAAATGCTCCCATACATTGTTTATATGTGGAATTTTCAAATGTACTTGCATTCATAAGGAGCTATTCTGGTCTTACTGAGCACTTCAAGCTATAAGACACATTTACTATATAATCGCAGAACACTAAGCATTTTATCTATGACATAATGTAGAAACACCAGTTAACCTCTTTAGGATGAGGGAGGAAGCCAGAGTACCCAGAAGAAGGCTAAATATAGGCACAAGGAGAACATGCAAAGTTCACGCTGAAAGGTTCCAAGAGGTTCAAACCAGGAACTGTCCTACTGTGAGGATAACCACTGCACCAAACAACAAATAGCACAGCTGAGTAGGTACTAATGGACAACTCGGCACAGTTTGTAGGAATTTCCATTAGTACCTGGTAACAAGTACTTTTTTAGTACCCACTCAGCTGGGGTTCCAGGTCTGTGAAGCGGAAGAACAGCATGCCACTGATTGGCCAGGGAGTATCGTCACTAGTTGAGTCAGGAGAGCGACTCCTTCACCATAATCAACCCCGCCATTTTTAAAATCTGACAGCAAAGAACCTAGACCGACAGTTTTCAGCGGTAGTTTTGCAGCAAGAGAACCATCTGAAACGTGCACACAGCATACATATTTTAACCCTATACTGCAGGGTGATGGCCGCTGAAGGACCCATTACCTGCCCCTACTAGCTGTGAACAGTGGGTTAACACCAAGCTGAGGCAGCTGATCAAAGGAACTTTGAATCACCGTAATTAGGCGACTGTTTGTCCTATCGGAAAAATTCAAACGGTTTCTTAAAGCTGAGAAACTGCACATCATAACCAACATAGGGTTATTACAGTAATTGTTGCTGGAAGTACACAAATGGCAGCACTTTTGAAGTACACTGAGTCGATTATGACATGTTCGACGGTATAGGGTTAATTCTTAACAATGATAACCTTCGTCCATTAAAATATTGTATGAGGAACTTATGCATGATGACGATAGTAAACTGGCATTAGCTATGTTAGCTTGCCACTATCTCAACCATTGTTGTGTTTTGTTTTGAGTTGCATACAAATTACGTCAAGAGACTACTGCCCGTGTTACTATATCAACTCCATCCACATTGAGGTGGTACTCAATTGCAATGGAAACAAAACAAGACCGTGGCGAGTCATGCCGAGTCGAGTCGACCCACGCTGAGTAGGTACTAATGAAAACGTGGTATAAGATTGTTTTTGTTGGAGGATGTGTATCCAAATGGCCTCCATATAATGGATAAATATGACAATATCAACACTAGTTTTGAATAATTTCATACAGTATTGCAACCTCTGTCATGGAGGTTATATGATTGGTTTGCTTTGTTGTTCATTTGTAGCAAAATTATTAACTTATTGTGGGATTTGCATGAAAATTTCACCAGAAGCAGGCTTGGAGGACAACTTAGAAGCGATTAACTTTTGGAGATGATTTGAATCCATATGTGAATCCAGGAGTTTTAGGAAGGATTCTTTACCACTGTGAGATGGGCCAAAATGGCTTCAAAAGAGGGACATCAATAATCAGTGGGTGAATTTATGGTGGCTAAATCCATCTTTTCTATACAGTCTATGATTAAAAGCATGAAAACAAATAGGGCAGCACAAATTTGTTTAAAATGTATAAAAATATACATATATACTTATGTAACATGCTTGCGTGTGTTCTTTATTTATTTAGTGTGTGGTCAGCAAGCCTGTTGGATGATCCTGCTGGAAAATGGCCTAAAATTGAACATGGTCATGGAGACAGTTAGATATGTGTGCCTTTTTTGCTTTTTGTTGTTCTCTGGATTTGATGAGTAATAGCTCCAGATGGTTAGTTGAAGCAGATTACAGCTATTTGTAATACATCACGCTCATTTCATTTACCATCCAAAGAGCAGCTCATTCAGTGAAAACAGTTACATACTGTCTTCTGTGACTCTGGAGGATCTTTGTCAAGTTGTGAAATATTATTAATTATGTCATCAGGGGTATTACTGGGCTTTCGTGTCTAGACTACAATTTTAAAAAAATTATTTCATGCCTTTATTAGTCAGTGGAGAGTAAGAAATGGAACATGGGGGAAAAGAGCAGCTCTTTCCCCATGGAGCTAATGGGCTGACCAGCCAGGAATTGAACCACGGACTGCACAGATGGAATGCTGTAATCAGATGCTCGTATTTACCATGTGATGGCGATCTCTAGTTGATCACTTAGCGCAAAAAGGTACTTTTGACTTCTCCCTTATTTTCCAAAGGGTCACCACAGTGGATGGACCCGCATATTTGATTTGGCACAGATTTTACATGAGATGCCCTTCCTGACGCAACTCTCCCATTTATCCGGGCTTAGGACAGGCACAAAGAGTATGTTAGGTTGTGTCCCCCTAGCCTGGGTTTGAAAAATACACAACTTACAGTTTATGCATCCAAACATTTTAAATGCTAATTGCCTATTAAATGGCCTTTCTCAGTTGTAATCTCCACTTTAGACAATACCAGTATGTTTTCTGCTCCAGCTAGTAGGCTGGTGATGCTAAATGGCACTAAGCAGTGTTTTCACTTGGAGACAGCAAAAGAAGACCATGAACGAAGGCGGGAGCCATGGGAGAATACACATAGACTGTACATAAAAGATAGGTATAACATCTTTAACATCACCTACTGATATCTGCTTTTTTTCCATTGTTGTTTGTTTTTTGCTTGTTTTCTTTTGTTTTCTTTTGTTTTTTTGGAGCCAGAAGTGACCATATTTGAGAGGTTTGGATGAGTCCTAACAGTTATTAGCTAATATGTGCTGTTTAATAAAAATAACATTAACAATATTATATGGAAGACACATGGCACTTTGTGAATTCTGAGTAGAAATCTATAGGAGAATTTTATAGCACTAAAAACAGTGGCTGTGCTACTCCTGCGACCAAAGAGGATATTAGCCACATCGCAAAATACATGAGCCAGTCATGCTCTTCTACTGACACATGCACATATTTGAGGTTCATGACCGTTTCAGCTACAGGATATGGTAGCTCTAAATTACAGTAACATCTGAGTTAGGGGTACTTTGCATTCAAACATTTCTCTTTGCTAATATTATCTGTATCATGAATTAGCTTGGCATTAGTTCAACTAATAAAGTTTTTAATCTCCAACCAGTCCTTTAGATGTGTGTCTCAGATGTGTACTATAAGTAGCTGCTCAACTGAGTTACCAAAATACCTATTTCTAGATGGATGTTAGTAATATACTAATATTAACTAGAATTTCACATACCAAAACTGAAGTGCAACCTGTTAGAACAATTACCCACATAGAAAGCCATGTTATTTGCCAGATAATAGCATTAAAAAAGACAGTAACACAAGAAACACAGTTGAGAGGTCCACTTATTCAAAATGGCCCTTAATAACGCAAATCTGAAGCCTTAACAAAATTTAAAGACATTTCACCCCCTGTGCAGTTTTTACAAAAGAGAAAATAAGAAGGAAACTGTAAGGACCACAATTGTGTTTGTACCAAATTGGAAAGATGTTTCTCTGCTGCTGACCTATGCATTTTAACTTAGGAGTCCAAGGATTGACTGAGCACTCATGAAACTGAAGCTTTGGAGACTTCCACCTTTTGATTTATTTGTCAGCCCCTGAGATTTCTGCTTAGATTTACACTGCACGGCTTTTGACTTGAATTAACTTTTTACTAACTGCCATAATATCATCACATCATTTTGTCATTTTGATGACTCCACTTTCATGGCCTTATTCACATGAATGCAAGTGGCCTCCCACACAGTCTGAATTGCTTTCTGCTTATCATGGATTCAAATGGAAGATAAACTGCTATTTGGACTACCACCAGGGTGCCTATGGGCCATATCTGTGAGAGTGATTGACCGAAGTGATAACATGGTAACAGCAATTCAATGAGATGATAACAGTCAAAGCAGGCCATCCATCATCCAAGTCTGTTCTTATCTTTAGAGGCAAACATGGCTGATACACATTAAGTCAACAGTCTAATAATTTGTATGTTAATCCAAATGAGAAGTTCTGTTGGAATGCCCCTTGTAATTCTGTACAGCTACCACTCATGATCTCCGAAATCAAAGCAAACAATACTCTGTGAGGGAGTTTCGCAACACAGTGAGCCCCAGTGTGCAGCTGCCTGTGATGACTTGCCTGGATGCACTGCTCTCGCCATGACTAATCCAGGCAATTTGTGACATTTAGATGCAGGCGAGAATAAAAGCGAGAAGGGAAAAAAAAACGTGGCAGTTACTTTGGCTTAAGGATGCTTCTGTGTGTTTCAAAACACATGCCAAAATACCTCCTACATAAGTCATGCCTCGTGCTGTGGTGCCAGCATTACTGCTCAGCAGGAGTGGGGAGTGAGTGATTTTCTGGCCCACAGAGAGTCCTACTTCAAGGTAGCTCATTGTAGATTTCTGTAAGTCTTAAGGCTGCATCCTACACTGATATGCTTTTGTTTGTTGAAAATTGGCAGCAAAACTCCTCTAAGCTGAGACTGCTGTGGTCTTCCCATGATGTCTTGAGTACTTCTCTTCACTGTCCTCTTTTCCTTCGTGTGTTTTTATGGTACTGTTGCATGTTGCTAACTTTTGTCTACCTTTGTCTGTTGCTGTCCATGCTTCTCCTGTCTCTCTTCGCTTTCCCCTCAACCCTGCCAACCAGGGGAAGCAGCTGGCTGCCCTTCTCTCAGCCTGGTTTTGCCAGTGATTGCTTCCTGTTAAAAGGCAGTTTTTCCTCCCTAGCTTCACCAAGTGCTTGCCTACATGGAATCATCTAGTTGCTGGGGTTCTCCAAGCCCATTCTGATCTCCAGGGCATCAATTAGTGCCATTTTGTTAAAACCACCGGTGTGGCTCATTTGGCATCTATGCCCTGACAAGAGGTTACGGCATTAACGAGAGGGATCTGCCACTCCCAAAACATTGTTTGTCAATGAGAAAGATTACTAATGAGTAGGGAAATTCTTTTCCTAATCCTAACCAGATAGTTTTTCTCAGAGCCTAAAACCAGCTGCATTAACTCATCAAATTATCCCTCCAATCTTCTGATGCAGATTTTGCAGGTATCTGAAATGTGATTGTTATCAGGTCGATACTCCAGGATTATTCTACATGCTGGGACATTTCCAATATTATGGGGTCTTAACCTTAGAATTTAGGGAAAAAAAATACTTTAAAATCTGGACAGGTAGCTGGACCAAATGTCCAGGTACCTGTTTAGAATTAGGGTAAGGTTCACATCTACCACTCTCTGTGGAATTTTCACTCACATGAGCACTCATGCTAATGTTTTTTGAGCTCTCAGCATATATTTACCCACATCTGTAAACCAAAAATGACAGATTGATATAAGTAGAAAAAAAATGTACCCAATAGACGCGTCTTTGCATTTTTCTCATGCATTTCCCGCCATATGCATGGGCACCATCTGCATTTCTGTTAAACCACACAACTCAGAAAGCAGACGAGGCCAGCCCACTTTAAAGCTGTGCATCCCTCCTTAATGTTCTGAGCCAGCTTTAGTTTTCTGATGCTGGGCATGTCTGCAGTGGTTATGTAGCTATAGAAATGAAATGGTTTCATCGGTATTAAATTTGTGCTCTCCAACCTACTAGCCAAGAGGTCCAGGAGAAAACTATCATGCATAATCATGTTGTAAGACAGTGAGTATTAAAAGCCGTGTGAAGGAAGTGCTGCAGCTGTGTGCATGCGGTCAGAAGATGAGGACTTCAGCTAAAAGTCATCCATCTGTGTACAATTACATAGACTTGTTTGCAGCCCCAGCAGCATTCCATTTATCATCATAATTTATGGTATTAATTTCCAATTGGGTAATTACCCTCAGCTCACTCAGCTTTGGGTTCAATCAGCCAAATGTTTCAAAAGTCTAAAGCCGCATTTGGCAACTTTTGCATTTTGGGGACTCCAGACAAGTGTAAGCAGTAAGGAAAGACTTATCTTCAGTATCCAGGAAAGTGACATCAGTTGACACATAACAATCTAACATATTTCTCCTAATTTTGGACAACAGCATGACTTCATTCCATGACCAAGATTTGACCTTAATGTTTTGTTTTACCTTAGCTGTATGCACTACTGTTCAGTTCTTACATACAAGCCTCTAACCCTCTGAGGTCTAAGTTGCTGCCAGTGATGACCCCAGCCCATTTTGGCCTTCTCCAAAATATAGGCTGAGGGTTACCATCTGTGCTGACTTAGACCTCAGAGGTTAATATATTACAGAGAACTGGACATGGCATTGATGCGGTGGAAGAGTCAAAAATATTGTGTTTCACCATGACTGTTCCTGCTTTCCAGTCTTGTAGATGTCTTTTTTATGATGGTGGTCTATGCAGCCCAAAATGGAAAAATGGATGAATGGTGGTCCTGCATCCAGCACTCTAAATGCATCCGTGGGCAAACTGGTATTCAACTGCTGCTGGCCACCTGTTGTTCAGACAAGCTGGCTTCAAAAATCCATGCTGTATCCTACACCAAGCAGAGGTCTCCGAAGAACATAAAAGAGCATTCCTCAATCAAAAGTTGGCCATTCCTCAACCACTGGATGTGTTTGGATTAGGCATTGGGTAAGTGATGGTTGAAGAACGCCCACACTGCACTCTGCAGAGGCTCTTTAAGCTCAGTTTGAAGTACTGCATTAATTCCCCTTATACCCTGTGTCAGTGATGTCAAACATCTGGCTGTGGGGCCAGAAGTGGTCATTTGAAAAGTGTAAAGATTTCAGTAAAGCCATCAACATTCCTTTTTTTATTTTATAAATAAAATAAACTGCTGTTTATTATGTGCTAATGCCAGCATTACTACAAAGAAGAGAAACTGTGTGGAAGTATTTCTAGAACTAGACAAGCTGTTTCAATATAAAAACAAATTAGTATTGTTTAGGTGCAAAAACCTACATGTGATGATTCTGTGTCTGGGAGTCATAAATAATGAAATTGAAGTTATTCTTTGTTCAGTAAAATTGGTCATTAAATGAAAAAAATAATTCAACAATATTTCCTGTTGTGTGGTAAATCTTTAAGTGGGTGGCGTAATGAATGTCTTTCCTTTATGGTTTCAGCTTTCCTAAACTCCTGGCTTTGATTCTGGTGAATATTTTCAGAAAGTACTTTCCATTCCTTTTTTTTTTTTTTTTTTAATGAAGTGGTTTTACTGGTCTGGCTCATTGTGATTAAATTGGGCTTTATGTGGTCCAGGAAATAAAATAAGTTTGGCACCCCTTCCATTTATCATACCCTAAGCCCGACATGCACCTTCCCAGAAACAAAACTACATATCCTGGCAAGGCAGACCTCTGTCTTTGGGTTTATTTGTAATAATATAATATTTGTAATAATATTCCATGTAAACACAAAATATGGATTAGCATGAGTAAAGTTTTCTGGTTTCATAGCTCTGACCGTTGATTTTTTCAGTTTTTAAGTTTTCATTCTTTCCTGTGCTTTAGTAAAAAAAATAACTTGCTCAATATTTGCCTCAAGTTCCACATAATTTGCTCAGTTTACACTTATGTTTATTACAATGAATGTTTAGTTACAGAATCCGTAGTTACTACTAACTTTTTTTTTTTTTAGTGGCAGAAACAAGCTTCCTAGTTATGGATATGGAAGCTTATGGAAGCTTGTTTCCACCACTAAAACAAATATATAGAAATTGCCATCTCTAACTCGAAATTTCAAGTTAAATTTTGACTTAGTGACTCAAAATTTCAAGTTGTTTCTTGGAAATTTTGACTTAGTAACTGGAAATTTGGAAGAAAAAAAAAACAACAACTTGAAATATCGAGAAAAATAACCCAAAATTTCAAGTTAACAAGTCAAAATTTCGAGTTACATATCTCAAATTCTTACGTTAATAACTCAAAATTTCATCTTAGCGCTGCCAATCAGGAAGCTCCATAATCCGTACATCATTTCCTTGTTAACAGGAAGCAGGAAGCTGAAGGTAAGGAAACATTGATTCCTTACCTTTTATGCAGCTCTTTTTTGCTGGAAGACATTTTGACCATTGACGGTCAAAAAGATGCCGACAATTTGCTCACATTTGCTAGAAACTGCTAACTCACTGATATTGTCGCCACCTCATTTTGAGTGTACATGCACTGGCGGCATCTGCTTCCAGGTAACGAGAAAATGACCTCTTTGTCAGAGTTTCTTGATTGGCAGCGCTAAGCTGAAATTTTGAGTTATTAACAGGAAAATTTGAGATGTGCAACTTTCTCAAATCTTCTCAATAATAATTTGAAATTTTGAGAAAATAACTCGAGTTAGGGATTTCGAGTTAGGGATGGCAAAACAAGCTTCCATACTAGGGTTCACAGAGAATGGTCTGAAAAAACAAAAATATCCAGTGTCAGTTATCTGGGTGAAAATGCCTTGTTAAGGTCAGAGGTCAGAGAGGAATGACCAGACTGCTTTGAGATGATAGGAAAGCAGCAGTAACTCAAATAGCTACGTGTTTACAACCAGTGTCCTCAGGAGAGCATCTCTGAATGCCCAACATGTTGAACCTTGAAGCAGATGGGTTACAGCAGCAGAAGACCACACTGGGTGCCATTCCTGTCAGCTGAGAACAGGGAACTAAGGCGGCAATTCACACAGGCTCACCAAATGACATCCACAGCCACCAGCTCTCAGTCCAATAGAGCACCGTTGGGATGTGGTGGAATGGGAGAGTCTGATCATGGATGTGCAGCAACTGTGTGATGGTATCATGTCAATATGGACAAAAATCTCTGAGGAATGTTTCTAGCACCTTGTTGAATCTGTTCAGTGAAACATGAAGGCAGCTCTGAAGGTGAAAGGGGGTCCAACCCAGTACTAACAAGGGGTACTTAATAAAGTGACCATGAGTGTTTTCATGTGTTGAGGAATAATTTTGATTTAGTACACCTGTGATCATAATTGAACTATTTTGACATCATCCCCTTTTATAACATTGTTCTGGCTGAGTTAATCACAGATAGCAGGAAATGTGGCAGCAGGGCAAGAACCTAAAGCTTTTGGATTCACCAAGAATTTTGATGTACTATAAATATACTGGTGGTGAATACTATAATATTCACCACGTCATCAGTGAACCACTTAGGGGTAAGGTCAGAGTTGTGTTTTATTGTAAACAACCATATTTTTACAAACTAAGATGCTACAGTACCTTAGAAAGCAAGTCTATCCCATACATTTTGACCTCACAGTACTTCTGTTACAAGGTTTCCATATAGATGAATATTCAATGTAAAGGAACCCCTAATCAGCTCATAAGCAACATGGTGGGTGTTAAGAAGCTGATCTTTATTCTGACTTTGTATGAATTTGCAAAGATTACACACTCTTGTGACTGACAGAAGTTCAGACCACATCTAGCTTCATAGCTCTGCACACCTGCTGCACAAGTAAGCGTGTTTGTTGGACTTTCTGACCAAACCAACACCTTGTTTGAAACATACTGACCCCATTACAGTCTGTTATTTAGATGTGATGGAATGTTCTTGCACTCGTTCAATGCGGTGACATAATTCCTGGTTGAACTGATGGAATGGGTTTGTTTTTACACATTAAATAAAGCTTTCACGCTCCGTTTTCCATTTTATCCTGTAACAACCGCTGGCCACTTTGTCTTCCCTTCTAAACATTGTGACTGAAGAGAAGTATTCACAGCTGAGATCCATTGCCGTCTGGCCCATTCAGCAACTTTCCATCTTTGCAGCGCTCCCCTCAAGGAAGGTGAGTGAAAGCAGTCAAGGACCTCTCAGGTACACTGGGCGTGGTGTGGATGCGGAGATGGGCCCTGTGGCACCGGCTTCCTGCATACAGACGGCCCTCCAGGCTCTCTCATGATATATGCTGCTTGTTTGACACAAAGCAGGGCACGAGGGGTGTTCTGGCTAACATTAACATGCATAAACATTACAATTAATGAGCCTTTGCGACAGCAGAAGCTAAATGTCCCTCTCACTGCCTCCACAATAACAAATGCCTGGCCATTTTTCATGTAATCGATTACGTTCTGTCCCTCACCTTGAGAGTAAGGCTGTAACTGCAATGATAAACAAACCCAGCTGCACTGGCCCCCCTCCTCTCCTGCACAGTTCTCACCAACACGCACCTACCTAAAAAGAGACTGTGTGGGGCCTTTTCTTCTTCTAGCTCTCACTGAACAAATGCAAACTGCCCATACGATCACCACTGAGAATAGACAACAGCTTTTCAAATGCAAACCAAAGCCCTGGATCATTACTAATGGAGCTCCATCTCACATGCTGGCAGCAAACAATTTATGCAAAACACTCACATGTCAGTAAAGCCACAAATTGCTCTAATGAGCAAGATATTATTAATCACATTAAACCTAACTGAACCATCCAGCTTTAAAGCACAGGATTCAGCAGAGGTGCGAATAGCCTCAGTGCCAGGAATTAAGCACATCCAGAGAAAGCTCCTGTATTCCTGCAGGTTTAACTGCATTTTATCAAGAGCTGTTGCTCCAAGCTGGGGTGATGCAGGCCAAATGCATTATTCTTGTCTTACAACCACCAAGTGGGAACCTCTCCAGTTGTCCCCCCCCCCCCGTTCCTAAACTGACCCTGGTGTGGGTTCAACAGGAACTCACTGCAGTTAATCAGGAAAACTTTTCCCGAGTTCATCCATCCTTCCCAAATGGAGACTGTCTCCACAGCTCCTCCCTTTCTCCAGATCGCACTGCTATCGAACTCCTGCAGTTTTGAGGAACTGCCAGGATAAATATGAGTGCAGGCCTGTTACCATTTAGACATACGTTGTAGTCCATACAAATGATCAGTACTAGATCAGTACAGCCAAGACTTCAGGTGCACTGTTCCGTTTTGTTCATTTGCAGTAGCTAGCTACATTAAAACTGCACTAATGCAGATTTTTAGACTAACAGTTCATTCAATTATTGTGGTTAATGTCAATGTTGTACAGATAAAATCACAAAAAATCTTACCCTCTCTGTACTTGGCTTGTCTTGTGCTACTGTTTTAGCATCTTTCAGCTCTTTGTTTTGCAGGTGCTGCCACCTCTCATGTAAATGCCTAATACTGCCGGCACAGTACTAAATAGAAGACTAGTGATAGTTAGTGAACAGCTGCGAAGCACAGTGTAACATTTAACAGCTAACATGCTACGCTGGGTGCACAGGGCGGCCAAAAACTAATCTAATCTGCATATTTTATCATCTGTGTATGTGATTGGACAGGAACTCATAAATAGGCCTACTAGTTCTACTAGCTACCTTTTGCTAATTACGGGTGCTAACTTTAAAAATCTTACATGTAATCAGTTACTACCTGATCTTGCCTGCCAGTCATGCTTTCGGGGGTTCATTAATCACACAGCAGTGGAATGTACTCTGTGATAGTAGCATTTTGAAAGGGTGATCACTGAAAAAGAAAAAGTGGAGACACCTAAAAAATTGGAGTTTTGCCATCTTTTCTTAAGGCTTAGAAAAGCTAAAAGCCCGCAGGTCAAAAATTAAAATGTGAAAGAAGACTGCTTTAATGCTGTCATACTCCTGATCACCTCGAGTCTTCCTTTTAACGTAAGTACCATAGGCAGATGCTGGAGCTATTCCCAGCCTTCCAGTTCTCAGCCCCTTTAGCACCATGGGAAAGCCAGCCAAGTGAGTGTGGGTCAGGTCAACCGTGTCTCCTCGCCTGACTGTCAAAATAACAGTACCTTCCTCTCCAGCTTCCAGCACTGTCCGTCAGAGCCAGGCTGCTGTGACAGAGGGGCACAGAGGGGTGGAAAAGCAATTAAATCAAACATGGGTGAGTGGCTGCAGGACAAACACCTCATCAGAGATTTTCAGCTCTGCCATAGAAAAGTTTTTTTTTTTTTATTTCATTTTCTCTAGAAGGGGTATTGAAAGAAAGAGCCATGAGAGCAAAAAAGAACCAATGCAGGAGCTAGCAGGAGAGACACTGGCCCAATTCAGAGCCTCTTTCTTCCCCAGCACTGGCCTACAACTTGGGGGCAGACACTTACTCTGACCCCTGACCCCCAGGTTCACATCTCCTTGTAATTATATTTGCGCATGAACCCCTCACCCATCCCGACCCAAAGACAATGTAACAATTTGTCTTTTCAATTGTCTGTCAGTCATTCTCTTACGGGCCCTTTCAGTGGGCGTATATTGTTTCTTTTCCATTTGTATTTATTTATTTATCTTGCTTGGAGAAGTGGGGGTTGTCTGGCCCCCAGAAACAGGGAGTCTTTGTTTGGTCTGGTTTCACATGGATATAACCCCACCTTCCTCCACCCCCTATCCTGTGCGCCTATGCTTTCTATCAAGCTCAGAGCCTATGGATTTGTTTGGGAGCTGGAGGTTAGCTGCCCTCAGGGCCATTGTACATGACATTTCCATAACCATTAACCGGTCCAACTCTTACAACTCCAAAGTGCTTTTTCACTGCTACTGAGCAGTGAAAACCTTTAAGGTGAATTTGCGGCCTCGACTGCAAATGTAAACTTTATTTAAATGAGTCTATTTAACTTAATCTATGCTAGTCTCTAAAGTTTTCTTACTTAGTTATATTGTACTTTTTGACCAAATGCTCTGAAGTACAGTATACAGTATACTGCATACTTGTGTCATTTTATATGTACTTTACAGAACATAAGGTCAAACACTCATGGGACTGTTAATGTTTACCTTCAAATTCTGCACTGAGTAGGGCTGTGATCATCATTTTAGTTAAGCTGTGTTTTTCTGAGTTTGTTGTTGGATTTATTTTTGTTACAAAATAAACTCTGGTTACACCAGTTACTCCAGTTTCCTCCCACAGTCCAAAGACATGCAGTTAGTGGGGTTAGGTTAACTGGTCATTCTAAATTGCCCATAGGTGTGAATGTGAGTGTGAATGGTTGTCTGTCTCTCTGTGTTAGCCCTGCGACAGGCTGGGGACGTGTACAGGGTGTACCCTGCCTCTCGCCCTATGTCAGCTGGGATATGTCAGCGGCAATCCAGATTACAAGTGTTACAGCTTCACTAATGTTTACATGTACTGCCGCCATCTTGGATTGTTAACTCAGGGTTGTTGGGGCTGCTCCAAATTTCTGAATTGGAAGTGTGAATCGAGGGGGTATTCCAGTTGAGATTGGGAACTAGGAACAAAGCATTAGCTCCAGAGAGTGCGGAGAATGTGTGCAAAAAAGAGAAATGCTTTGCAGGCTCACACAACAAAGTGTGCTACTATAGCATGCACGCGATGAGGAGAACAAGTGTGAAGAGGCAGAAACATCAAAGAGCAGCGAGCAGGTGCTTTGTCAGGTCAACATGTGGCGTGAACAAGCTAAACGAATGAAAGAGCAAAATGTTTGTTTACTGTGAGATTTTTTTTCTAAGATAAAACAATATTTTTATTTTTTTTTTAAATAAAATAAAATAAAAGAGATAAATGAAAATACCTAATTGGATTAGGGTCATTCCATCTCAAATCACTTCAGCAATGTCTGATTTGCATAAAAAATTTATGATTCACAGTTTGGACTTTATAATAATGATTGCTGTGAAATTTTAGCTTCATATTGCATATATATCTCAAGCTACATACCAGCCCAACAACCTATATATATACAGTGCCTTGTGAAAGTATTCGGCCCCCTTGAACTTTTCAACCTTTAGCAAATACGTAGTCTGGAACCAGTAGGAGGACATAATTACCAATTGCTGACATGTGAAAATCACAAAGTAAAATTAAAACAAGAACATGCTTTCTTAAGAATGTCAAGGTGATGAGGCTAAACACAGGTCATTATGGCAAGTAGGTGTTGCCAGGCAACATCATGGTCTAAGGGACATCACTGCTGGCGACATGAGCTAGCATTCCCAAAACATAAACTTCTGTCTAACAATGCAACTGACCAGTAGACCACATATACCAATTGCAGAGTGCCAATCAGTCTACTTGTTACTCTATCACACACAGAACAAGGGAAGTGCTTATGTAGAGTGTTAATCTGAAAATGAGATATAAACCAAGTGAAAAGTAAGACTACTCTTAGTGCAAAATTACAATAAATCATGTGATTTATATCATAATTGGATCAATCATCGTTGCTCAAGGGAGTTTTGCGATGCCGCTCGCTTGCAAGCTTGTCCATACATCCTCTGCACACTTCATTTTGTACACAGCAGAAAGACATTTCTCAGGGCCATTCAATGTCAGAGCTCATCAAATCCCTCCTCCCTTGACCATCTCAGATTTGTCAAAATAAAGAATCATATGCTGTTCAGGTTATTTTCTTATTAGGAAATTATTCAAAATTTGAGATCTGTACTGCCATCAGTTGTCTTAAACAAATCAACCTGGGGGTGCTTGCAGTGGCAGGGTGCTGGCTCTGAGTCTGGTGGTTGGCCTCTTCTGCGCGTCTGTCCCGGTGCAGGGGTCTCAGGGCCCTGGTGCCTGGGGTCACCTGCCTCCTGGTTGGGTCCTTTCCTGCATGCGGGTGGTCTGTGCCCCCTCAGCCACACCTCCTGGTGGGGGTCCAGCACGTGCTCCAGGGAGCTAGCGCGGTGGGGACTGATCCTGAAGTGACCCCACTCGCTACTTCTCTGCTGGTCTGCCCCTTGGTTCTATTCTGGACATTTAGACATTGAGGGTTTTTGGGGGGTAGGTGTGGACCAGCACTGCCGATCAGCAGTCGAGTGTTCATCATGCATCTGTCCCCTCAATTTTAAAAGCTCTAGTTTTTATACAGACAGAACTCACTCTTTTTGCACTTCACACACCTCACATTTTCCGACACATGCACCCAAGCATCTTCACCTTCCACATGGGGACAGGCAACAGGCAAGCTCTTTTCACACCACTGTTTCCCTGCACCTGGCCTGGGGGTGGGGTTTGGGCCAGGGGCTGTCGGGGGCAGGCTCATCTGCATTCTGGGGTGGCTGCTGGCTCTGGGGAGCACTCATTCGCCCACGCTGTCGGCAGATGGGTTGATGAGTGGAGGAGTGTGTCTCCATGGTGTGTTTGTCTTGGTGTGCGTGTCTGTGTGTGTGTCTGCGTATGTGTGCACGTATGGCTGGTGATGGGACTGGGGATTGCTCTCTCGCCCGCCCTGGGGGACAGCATGCTTGCTTTCCCCACTGGTCGTTGCTGCCTACCCAGGAGGCGGGCTACTTGCTGAGTTCCGGGGCACGGGGCTGGGTGGTATTCCATGGTTTTCGGCCTGCTGACCTTGGGGGTTGTGGTTTGGGTGGGCACGGGCCTGCTTCTGCGCGCGGGGGGCTCTGCTCTGGCAGTTCTCAGGTGCCTGGGGTCGGCCTCTGCTGAGGGCGGCTGCCCTCTTTCCTCCTCTTGGGTTGGACACAACGGCTGTCATCGCGATGTGTGGTCTCGGGTTTTCAGTGCTCACTGGCGGAGGTCCTGGGCTTTCCTGAGTCCATCTCTTTTCCCAGAATAGTCCACAACTCTTGCCACAGTCAGTTGTTGTTTATGCAGGAAAGAGGAGAAAGGAAATGCTATTTATGTCTTTATGTCAGTGATAAATAGAAGGAATGTTTTGGATAAAAAAAACGACATTTCTTTTTATCACACATGCGGCACCATGTGCTCGTTATAAGAAGCAAAAAAAACCCCTGTGGCGTTAGCAGCAAGTGGAATCTGATTTCCAGGTATTGCGATCGTGGAGGGCTGCGTGAGTCTAGAGAGGACGTTATGCTTGTGTGCAGTGTGTCACGCTCAGCCTCAGACTTATGGGCTGTTCCAGCTGCGGAAGCAGTAAAAACATTTGATTTAACCGTGTATGTGGTTCGAACAGGCACGCTTTACAATCCGACCTACGCGTTAAAAAATTAAGCGACCTCTAGCGGTCAAACACCAAAGGGCATATGAATAACGTGTCGGGGGATCTCTCATACTGTTTTAGTAACTGTGGTGTCGATATAAAGCATGCATTACGTTACTTCAGCAAACAAAGTACCGCCTAATTAGTTAGTAATATTTTATTTTTGCTTTACCACCGGGTGCACTGATTCAGTGGGTTACTTTGATGCCGAACAGATCCTCAAAAACCTCAAAACTCACTGCATGCATGCTGAGGCAGGCAACGGTTACGCAACAGCATCTTCCCCGACAATTCGCTCGTTTGTGACATTTCTTATTACTAACGTAATCTAGCGATAATTTGCATCATCTCTTTAATGATAGACAGCACAGGAAGCTGTTACTAGTTAATTCGGCAAATTAAACTTTTCATAACTGTCGAAAAAACTACAAGACAGGGCTTGAGTAGCCCATCTCATTGCATCCATGGTACATTGCTACATCGTCCTATACTTCCTAACACAAATTTTTTTTTTCCTACCAAAAATTAGAGGGGATACAAATTTGATCAAGTTGCGTGTCTCCGTGTGCGCCCCCATGCTGTAACACAAACTAACTGTCCCATGATTTATTCAGCTAATGAAACGTGGTTGAGCCACTTTTGCGCCTAAAAAAATGTCTCTTCTGGATTGTTTCCTCTTTGCCTCTGCAGTCGAAGACAGATGTTTTTGCACTTTCATAGCTGTGTGTGAATAAACATGTCGGGGTTTTTATTGTTTGTTTGTTTTTTAATGGCAAAGTGACTTGAACCGAACGCGTCCTTGTCATAGTTGGTTGCAGTTTACACAGTGCTCCGACCCTGCGGGTCAGAGTGAGGATGAAGTCATTTGATGCTTCAAATAACATTTTTTGTTTAAAGTAAACAAAAGAAACAGAGATTAAACTGATTTCTCCACGAAACCATGGCCGGGTTTTTAATAAGATAACTCAATAAATTTACAGCGCAGTGCGCCTCAGATATACTGTAAGTCAGTGGAACTCACCCGGCAGCTTCGGTCTTTCTCTCATCTACTGACAGCAATCATTCAAATAAGCCAATATGTAAGTAGACTTTGTCATGATACATGCAAAAATAATAACGAGTTATATACACGTAATAAATAGAAGTTTTACAGTCAAAACATTCATTGAGAAATTACAAGGACAAATGACTGGTTCATAAAAATGTAAATGGAGCCTGGCCTGCAGCACGGATGAAACGCACCAAACGCACTTGGACACGGTCACGTGATGTAGGTGTTTTGAACCGCACTTAGGAGCAATGTTTCGAAAAATTTCACAGAAAAATACGATGTACATCCATCAGGCGTATTATAAGGATTGTGTAGTTTACGTTTTCACTGTAGTCAAGTTATGAAATAGTATTTAATGGTTTTACAAAGCTTTTACTTTCTCTTATAAGAGCCACCCCTCTCTGATCTATTCTTTTATTTGACATTTTATTCAAGTCTTTTCCCAAATTTGTTATTCTGTTTATCCCTGGGTGTTTCTGCAACCTCCCCCAGTTTCTCTTTGTGTGTGTGCGTTGTAATGCCAAGCTACACTGATAAAAAATAAACTGCACTGCTGGATGGGAACGGCTTCACTGAAGCAACGACAGCTCCGCCATCTCCTTCACAGGAGAAACAGTGACGCATCCTAGTAATTATCAGTTTGCTCTTTACTGATATATAGTAGTGTAGTGTATGCGTGTGTTTGTAGGTTTCATGTGCTCATTCAGGTGCGTTACATTTATTCTGCTTTTAGATCAGGTGGAGAGGTGGGAACCAAATAAGACAATACACACGTTAAAATTTTTAATTTAAATGAAATTTATTTTTTAAATTTGGAATTAATAAAAATTATTAAATCTTTATTAAAACACATTTATTCTCTTTGGCTGCAGTGTAACATCCTCTTAGACATTTGCTTTTTATAGTTATAGTTTAATGGTTTTATTTTTATTTTATATATTGTGTTTTAATGTTGTGTATTGTTCTCAGTTTTTGTGGATTTCAGTGTAGTTTTCTTGGGGCTTTATATTTGCAATGTACAGTACTTTGGTCAATTTTGTTTTAAATGTGCTATATAAATACTGCGTGACATGGAACAAAATGCAAGAGCAGAGACCTATCGTAACATGTGCGATAGGTCTCTGCACAAACCTGCATAAAGAAGATAAATTGATACATTTCACTTAATATCCAACTTTCACACGTTCAGACCTGTGAGAATGTGGAACAAATTCAAGGTCCTTCAGTCCAAGCTGTGACTTGATGACACACAGACACACTGGAGGATTTATAACTGGGCTCGGAGTGGAGGCTCATTTTCTGTCCATAAAGTTTATATCTGCTTACCTAACACACATCATTAACAGTATCCATTTGTTTTTAAAGGATCAGGAGGTCGGGGCCTGATGCCCCTGATGGACAAAGACAAAGCACCTTCATCTGTGTGACGAGCAGCCCAGAGTCTTCACAAGAAAACCGGTACTTAAGCACATAAAGGTAAAAATTTAGAGCTGAGCGTAAAAGCGACCTATGTCCCTGCTCTCACCTGTGCTCACGAGCTTTGGGTAGTGACCAGAAAAACAAGCTCATGGATACAAGTTGCAGAAATGAGCTTCCTCTGAAAGGTGGATGGCCTCTCTCCATAGAGATAGGGTGAAGAGTGCAGTCATTCCAGAGGGACTCAGACACAGCAGTTCACCTGTGGAGTGTTAGATAACTGTCACATTTTTCTTAACACAATACTCACACAAATATTTAATGTGTAATGACAGAGGTATTGGGGCCAACCTCGAGTAACCATTTGAGGAACTGCAGATTTTACAATAGATTATTAATCTTTTGCAAAATTATATTCTCAGTGCAATGTTGATGTCAGTGTGCAAAGAATACAACTCTGAGGTTATAAGTCTTTATCACTGGAAAGTGTTGACAGAATAACTCATCTTTCTTTAGAAGGGTATAATTTAATATAATAGAAAAGATCACAGATTAAGCAAACAAAATATGAATGTGACAGACATCGTGACGAATGTAGCTGCTAAAATCTGCGTCCTATATGAATTATTAATTTACATTTACTTACACTTATTACTTTCATATCAACATTTTTGTCTCTGTTATCAGACTCTGTTAGATTAGTGTGTGAGCACAATGAAGGAAAAAATTCTCAGACAGCAGAAACAATCACATAATTTTACAGTAAGAGTAATTAATCAGACACTTGGCTGGTTTACAGTACAAGCTTAACTCCTAAAGAACAAATGAATTCAGTCCATTAAGTCTGACATCCTTTCTTTTCAGGACAACTTTGTGATAGTACAAGTAATCCATTAGCATTGGATGCTACTTTGTCTTCTCAGTCCACTACAACTGTCACCACTTACTTCATAACTAATATTAAACTATGACGTAAGTATCTCTGCGTTTTACTTAAAAAAGTAACTGACTATTAACGAATGCAAAACTGTTTTTCACAAATGGCTCAGTAACTAGCTTACTAAAATGAGACTTGCTTTGGTACACATTTATGTTACATTTCCCTTTACAATAAGCACTGTACATACAGTACCAGTCAACATATTGAATGAAAGTCATTCACTTAAAAACACTGATTGGTTTCCACCAGAACACCTTTAATTCACTTTGGCGTTGATGCTCCAAGTCTTTGGAGCTCTGGTGGAGGGACAGACATCATTCTTACAGAAGATGTCACCTCCTTTGGCAGGAGGTGTCTAAGTGGTGTCTAACATGTTTTTCAAAAATGTTCTCATTTGGTTTTAGACATGGTGAGAGCACTCCCATTAGACGAGGGTACTCTTAGTAATTACAATGACCCTTCTAAGACTCATTCATGAAACTGCACTATTGCCGTCTTCTATCTTAGTTTGAGCATTTGACATATTTATTTATTATTCATCAAATTTGTTAACACCCCCCCCACCCCCCACCCCCGGCTGCTCTTGTTATTTACTTTCAAGTCTTGTGTAGGTTTTCTTTTTTTCCACCGACTGCCATGACATTATTTTAGTGGCTCAATAAGCTGTCCTGCAGGACTCCTCTCACTCTAACAGGATTTACTGGCAGTAGAAAGTGAGGACGTTCTGCTGGTTTCCCCGTATCAGCACTGCAGGGCAGTGGAGACCACAGGTCAGAGTATCCAACCAGGCCATGTACAGAGCACTGGGGCAGTCGCTGTGTGGCACAGGAAGACTCCTGGGAAGAAAGAAAATCCCATTTGCTTAAACAGGAACAGCAAAATAGCAACCAACTGCTCAGACAAAAGTCACACCAGGGCATGTTTACAGCAACTACAGAGACTGTCCCATGTTTTTTCTTTTGCATGAATCACACTTTCATGGAAATATATATCATTGCAAACATACATTATAAAGCCACTTGACTTCTTAGTGCTGATTAACTCATAACTTTACAGTTGTTTGTATACCTATGGATTCTCATTGGTGAAATCCAATACTTACACCGACTTACTATTTCTAGAACTATTACTACTTACTCTATCATATAAATTACATTATTGTACTATAGAGACCATTAGGGGATCTTAATAATCTATGTATAACTGTAAATACGGGAATATAAGAAAAAAACGGGAGAGGAATCCTCAGATAAATCTCCCCAGGGAGAAGGTGTAGTATATCGAGGGAAAATTAAAATGTGTCCTGTGCTTTGAATATTCTCAGTTTGATCTGCATTAAATATTTTTAATATACTCTTTCCAAGTTCTCAACTGAACTGTAATATATATAAAAACCATTTACTCACACAAGCACAAGAGCTGTATGTTGAGAATTCCTCCGGATGATTTCATTCAGCCTTACTTTTCTCTCAGACTGTTAATGAAGGAAATAAAAATAATAAACTGACTTTGTGTTACAGCATGTTCCAAAGAGACATTTAAAAGATACCCTGGGGCAGTAGTTCCCAAAGTGTGGCCGCTGCCCCCTGCTGGGCCATGAAGGTACTGCAGGTGGGCCGCAGTAATAACAGAAATTCAGTTTGAAATTACTCACAAGTATGCATAGTTACATATTTATATAAATGTATTTATTTATATAAAAAGTGAATTAAAACTTTTTTGGTTTTTAAGTGGACCGCAGCACTCTTGACTTTGGGAACCACTGCCCTGGGGCATAGAGACAATTAAAACACATTTGGAAGTGACAGACACACACCTTTTGTTTGAAGGCTTCAAACTCTTTGTCAAATATTTTCCATGGTTCGCTTTGTCTTAGCTCCGGAACGGAGGCAACTTCCTGCTGTTCATCATGCAGCCTGAAGGGGTTGACACTCTCCACAAACCTACTCATGCTGCAAAGGAAAAAACAAAAAACAGCAAGATACAACTGCTATGAAGCAAAGAAAACATACACACACACACACACACGTGTGCGTAGGTGGTGATGATGATGATGATGATGATGATGAATGCATGGTTTGTCAACATACTTCTTGGATTGAGGATGCTTCTCACTGTCTGTCATCACTATGACGTCGCTGAAATCTAAACGGAACCTCCTCAGCAGAGCAATCATTCTGTAAGAAACAACAATCCACAAGTTTTCATCAGTTTCCAGTAATCATAAAACACCTGTTCTAATATAAACATCAAAGTGTCTGAAAGATTCCAGTCCTAACACAGATGAATGAAAACCCACGTTCTTTTTTTACTTACTGATAAATCAAAACCTTTGAGAAGAACTCTTATCTATAAACCTTTTCATTTTTAGTTCATAAAGGGAAAGGGGAATCATCTTGAAAACCACAAATAGACAATGCAAATGCCAACACTTTTCCCCGAGGGCAAAACAGAATAAACCTACTCGTTACGGCCTTCATCCATGTTTTGTTCATCTCCCACGATGAAAACTCTGATCTTACAACTACGCCAGCATTTTCTCCTGGTGAGCAGGTAAGGCACCAGTAAAGTCAGTCCTAAAAACAGAAGAAGAGCATAACCACAGCTAAGAAAAAATGGGCCAAAAGAAATTTTGGTTTTTTTTTTTTTTTTAGGACAAATTAGCTGAAGATGCTGAAAGAGCAGTGGACACTTCAAAAAGTACAATTCTTTAAAAGTTGAGTTAAAACCAATTATTAATCTAACCATGTCCTTTGATATAAATTTGATATGCTACATTTATTTGCTCTACTTTGTGCTCACCTCCATCATCTGCTATCCAGTAGACATCAATAGACTTTTTCCCCTGTGTACACTGAAACACTGTCTTGATTTGATCACTGTTGCCATTATCAGAGATGTCATCAGCTGCAAACACAAGAGGAAGAGTGAAGTGTGTTGGTAGTGATTTCTGACTTAATAAATAATTAGAAAAGAATAATGCACTCTTTAATAAACTCTTTCAAATTATTAACATGAAATTTTGAGATACATAACTTGAAATTTCAACTTGTTAACTTGAATTTTGAGTTATGGATAGCAATTTTTTTTTCAGTGGAAATGACCTTCCATACACTGGAGATACTTTTATCAAATGAGATTCATTTAAAACTTTGATCTTACATTTTAATGCAATCATAAAAGACAACTCAATTGGAAGCAAAAATCAATAAAAAAAAAAACAAGGCGCATTTAAATACTAAAATGACCCATAAAGGCACTTGTATAGGGCATCACTTCAATACTGAGGGAACAAGGGAAGGAGACAATGGATGTGATATCTGTTAGTTAAATAAGCATTTGGTTTCAGTTTTGAAATAATAGACTAGACACCTCATTTAAAATTGATATCCTTTTTTGTTGTAATAATAATATCTTCTGTCAAAAGTGGTTACGATTTACAGATTTCTGCTTGGACTTTGATTTGGTACAATAATGTATATTAATGTATGTATGTATATATAGATGCAAGTAGTTCATACCTGATTCCCTCTCTGGAGACTGATGGTCATAATTTTCAACAGATTCATCAGGCTCAAAGCCCTGGTTTACTAAAAGATCAAAAAATATGTTGTCAATCATTGTATCATGTTGTGGGGAACATAGAGAAAATTTTACCTATTGTACTCATCAGACCTTCGAAATCAAACTGGTCAGAGATGTCCAGCCCATCCATCATCCTCAAGATACACAAACAGAAGTTGGAATCAAATGTATCACTGAAGAACAGCAAGAGAAGATGAGTAAGCTGAGTAAAGTTGTTGTAAATAATTATAATGAAGAGTTCTACTTTTTTGCTACATTGCAACAAATTCCATTCAGTTCAACACTACCTTAAAAATACCAATAAAAAACAGAGAAAATAAATAAAGTAGTAATAGTAGTAAAAACAAACCAGCACTATAAATGCCTTTTTTCATATCTATAAAAAGTGCCAGCAATGCACCAGCTTACTTTATAGTGTTAATATAATCTTCAATGCTTTCAGGAGAACTCTCCCTCCAGTTCGTCTTGAAGCCAAGCACCAGGGTGTTGGGCTTCAGCTTACCAAGTCCGGAAGCCTTTGAACAAGAAAAGTTTTAGATTAAAAACAACAGCAACAAAAAAGCCATCCCTTAGGTAAGTATAAACTTGGGCTCTAAGGGGAGAGATATTCTATGTTTCACTGATGATAATAATAACGATAATAATAATAATTTGTTGGCACATTTCAAAGCACTCAAGGTGACCTTACAACACAAAATTAACAACAAGATCAATGTTAAGGAGAGATTTAAAGTCCTCTGATAATATATGAAAACATAAACCACGATGGTTATAGCGGATATGCTCATGTTAAAAGGTGTGTGTCCCAAGTCACTGAGAGCTTTGAAAGTGAGAAGCAGAAAATTGTATTGATGTGTATTATTGTGATTGTTAGAGGACAGATTATTTGTCCAAGATGACTCCAAGACTTTCAACACTGGAGGGAATGTGGACTTGACAACCATTTATACAGACAACAAAAAGGTCCACTTTGGAAGAAGCCTTCCACCACCTGGCTACACCTACAAATTCTGTCCATAAAAATTATGAACAGAATTATTGACAAAGGTCAGCCCTGATGGAGTTCAACACCCACAGGAAACGAGTCAGACTTTTTACCTGCTATACGGACCAAGTTGCACAGAGACTGAATTTTTGAGCCAATAAAGATAACATCACTTTTGCTGTTTAGTTTGAGCTGATTGATGGTGATCCGTGTGGTGAGGACAGAAGGGGGCAATGAGGTGCTACATTTTGTGGAAATGCAAGGTTGTGCATTGCCAGCGCATAAATTAAATTATATTCCAAAATGGTGGAAAAAATATAAATAGCATGGGTCCCAGCACTGATTCCTGAGGGACTCCATGTAAATGGAGTGGTTCTTAGAAAGCGCTTTTCTACTCCACTTGAGGACTCAAAGTGCTTTATACAACATGGAGCCAGGGATCAAACCATCAACCTTCCAATTAGTAGAAGACTTTCTCTGCCTCTGGAGCCACAGCCACCCCATGTATGGTGGCAAATGGTGTCAAAAGTAGCACTGAGGTCAAGGGGAAAGCCAGGCTTGACCAAGGTGGCTGGAGGGGAATCCACTGAACATATGGACATTTTGGATATTATGAGATTGGAGATCTTTTCAGCTGAGGATAACATGGAGAGTGAGTATTTAAGGTGTTTCCTAAGAGGGAGTAGTCTTCAACCAGGCCAGAAGAATCCAGTTATAGATGAATTTTGGAAATTTTGTTGGAGAAGAAGTCCAGAAATGCTGTGGTTTGTGTTGTGGAGGTGGGTTGAGAGGTTTTTTTCTGCAAGCTTGATTAATTTTATAACAGTAGGAAATCAGATCAGAGTATTTTTTGCCATGCAAGCTAATCATGTTTGAGTAACATGATAATTTGACAGTACTGACAGCAATCATCTGCTGACAGTGAGGTTTCAAAGGGGACCAGAGAGCTGAATGCATTGGATAAATTGTCATTATAGTAATCTACCAGGTCATGGAAGAACTGAAGGAATTGATTAAACTACTAAGTTTGCTGGGATTAATGTTTTTGAGGTTCCAGAATGAAATGATATACTGCAGGTGAGATTTTAACAATGGCAAAATAATGTCACCTGGGACAAACTTGTGATCTGAGATGGGCAAACTAGCCAGCATTTCAGTAGAAGCATTGAAGAAGTTGGAAGGCAACAATTAAAAAATTAAATAAATGATATGTACCAAGAGGTAAACTCTTTTGTATAATTACATTTGCAACTGCTTCTCACCAATGAGCATAAAATGCTTCTCAAATAAAGAGCATACCTGCAGCAAATAATGAGCCCCAGCTCTGAGGCTATCAGCAGTCAAGGGAGTATAAAATGAGCGCACTTTCCTCTTGTTCATCCATTTAACCAGCTGATCTGTAGCATCCTGTGGTCGTGTCTGCCTCTCAGGCTCCTGGAAAACAAACACAAGAACTCACATAGCCTATAAACATATGACAAATGGCAACTCTAAGAATTTTTGTGGGTTGGATAGTTTAGTACAAGGGTAAAAATAATTTATTTTATTTTCCTTTAAAAAAAATGCTGACTGGATATCTTACCGTAATAATATCACCACAGATCATAAGGCTTATATGCTTTGTGAAGGCACTAACAAAATCCACCAGTGCAGGCCGCTGGTTTGGAGGTCCAGTCAGAACTAGACATTGTGGTCTGAAAAAAGGACATAAGAGACCAACGATGAGGCTCAACACCTACTGTAATCACAAGTAATCACTCCCCTCCCCTCAACATATAGACATGGTACTGTCTGGCAAAATAGAAGTGGAAGAAAATGGATGGATGGATAAGATAAATTCCAAATGAGTAATACTATTAGAAAAGAATCTACATGTTTAAATGCTAGTAGTAGACATTAGCAGTCATGCATTTTCATAAAAAATAAGAGAACTTGTGATTCAAGAATTATTGACTAAACAGTACCAGTCAAAAGTTTGAATGTGAATGGGTGAGTGTTTCCAAACGTTTGACTGGTACTGTATATAGTCCCATACTTGCCACCAGGTAGCCTAATATGACCTAAAAGAGACATTATGTTATTCCTTCCATGAGTTATGTTATCACTTCAAGATGTCAGCTAACAATACAGCTGAAACACACTATTTACGTACGTACTGTCTTTGTGATGGATGTTAGCATGGAGTATGCTGAAATAAAACTTTGCTTCCTGCAGGTTGGCTGATGAAGACCAACTGGGATGGATGTGACCATGCTGCGCATGGAATTAATTTTTATTATGACATATATTAGTTGCACTCCTCTGTGAATCGCCACCTTATTGTGGTGGAGGGGTTTGTGCATCCCACTGATCCCAGGAGCTATGTTGTCTGGGGGCTTGTCCCCCTGGTAGGGTCTCCCATGGCAAATTGGTCCTGGGTGAGAGTCCAGACAAAGAGCGATTCAGAAGACCCCTATGTCTACAACAATGAGGGAACAGTTTACCCGGGGTCCAACCCTGGAGCCAGGCCTGGGGAGGGAGCTCGAGGGAGAGCGTCTGGTGCCCGGGCATTAGCCCATGGTGCCCGGCCAGGCGCAGCCAGAAGAGGTTACATGGGCCCACCCTCCTGTAAGTCCACCACCTGCAGGAGGCGTTGTAGGGGTCGGGTGCAGTATGTGTTGGGCGGTGGCCAAGAGCGGAGGCCCTGGCGGACCGATTCCTGGCTATCAAGACTGGCTATTGGGACATGGAATGTAACCTCTCTGGTGGGGAAGGACCCTGAGCTAGTGCGTGAGGTTGAGAGATACCAGCTAGATATAGTTGGGCTCACCTCAACGCATGGCCTGGGCTCTGGAACCAGTCTCCTGGAGAGGGGCTGGGCTCTGTTCCAGTCTGGAGTTGCCCTTGGTGAGAGGCGGTGAGCTGGGGTGGGTATTCTTGTATCCCCCCAGCTTGCTGCCTGTACATCGGAGTTTTCAACGGTGGACGAGAGAGTTATTTCCCTGTGCCTTCGGGCTGGGGAATGGTCCTGACTGTTGTTTGCACTTATGCGCTGGATGACAGTTCAGAGTACCCACCCTTTTTGGATTTGCTGGGTGGGGTGCTCGAAGGTGTTCTGTCCAGTGACTCCATCATCTTGCTGGGAGACTTCAACGCTCACATGGGCAACGACAGTGAGACCAGGAGGGGCATGACTGGGAGGAATGGCCTGCCCGATCTGAACCCGAATGGTGTCTTGTTATTGGACTTCTGTGCAAACCACAGTTTGTCCATAATGAACACCATGTTCGAACATAAGGACATCCATAAGTGCACATGGCACCAGAACATCCTAGGTCGCAGGTTGATGATCAATTTTGTAATCCTATCACGAGCCGTATGGTCTAGAAACTCGGGTGAAGAAAGGAGATGAGCTGTCAACTGATCCCCACCTGGTGGTGATTGGATCAGGTGGCAGGGGAAGATGCTGGACAGACCTGGCGCACCTAAACGTATTGTGAATGTTTGCTGGGAACGCCTGGCAGAAGCCCCAGTCTGCGAGATCTCCCACCTCTGGCAGAACTTTGACAGCAAAGTCTCGTCTCTGCTCTTTGCAGATCATGCAGTCGTGTTGGCTTCATCAGGTGGTGGCCTCCAGCTTGCAGCGGAATGGTTCGCAGCCAAAGGTGAAGCGACTGGCATGAGAATCAGCACCTCTAAGTCTGACGACATGGTCCTCAGCCGGAAAAGGGTGCCCTCTCTGGCTCAGGGACAAGTTCCTGCCCCAGGTGGAGGACTTCAAGTATCTCAAGGTCTTGTTCACGAGTGACGGGAGAAGGGAGCAGGAGCTCGACAGACTGATCGGGGTGCTTCTGCAGTGATGCGGACGCTGTCGTGGTGAAGAGGAAGCTTAGTGTAAAAGTGAAGCTGTCGATTTACTGGTCAATCTACGTTCCTACCCTCACTTATGGTCATGAGCATTGGGTAGTGACCGAAAGAATAAGATCGCAAATACAAGCAGCAGAAATTAGTTTGCTTTGAAGGGTGGCTGGCTGAGGAGTGCAGCCATCTGGGAGGGGCTCAGAGTAGAGCCGCTGCTCCTCCACATCAAAAGAAGCCAGATGAGGTGGTTCGGGCATCTGATTAGGATGCCTTCTGGTCACTTCTTGGGCGAGGTGTTCTGGGCATGTCCCACCGGGAGGAGGCCCCGTGGTAAACCCAGGACACGCTGGGGAGATTATATCTCTCGGCTGGCCTGGGAACGCCTTGGGGTGCCTCCGGATGAGGTGGAGGAGGTGGCTGGGGAGAGGGAAGACTGGGCTTCTCTGTTTAGGCTCCTGCCCCCACAACCTGGCCCCGGATAAGTGGAAGAGGATGGATGGATGGATGGATGGATGGATGGATGGATATTAGTTGCATAGGGAGCAGTTCTGAATTTTCCAAAATTTGTTAATTGTTTGGACAAGTTTAACAAAAACATTGCAAGCAGAAGTGATGCTGCTGTGTACATAGAGGAACCAGAGTACAGCAGATGTAGTTAAAAAGAAGGCTAAATGGTGTGTAAATATGATTGTAAACATTGTCTAAAACTTGGAAGTTTTGAGAGTTGTTTTTGAGTCTGGCATACAACATACTGATGTAGATCTCTCTACACTGTTGCATGTACTTATGTGTGTGTGATGGCATGGATCCACAATGTTCACCGTGTCTTGGTGAGTGTCCTAACAAGGGGGACTCGTGCTATGTGCTAATGTGCCTCAGTAGCTGTGCATGCATAAAATAGACATATAGACATTCCTTCCATGAGAAATCTGTTCAGGGTTGTTCATATAACAATCCTTTGAATTTTCAGCTTAAAGACAGCTTCCAGTCATGAGATAATAACCTTTTAATTTTTGTATAATTTCTACAGTGGCCCAGTTCAGGTCTATACATGGGTCACCAGTTCATCATTTATGCTAATGCTGATATATTTATGCTTCTGCCCAGTAACTATCATTCCATTACTAACAGCATCAACTGACAACAGTTCAGGTACTGCTATACATATACAATACCAATCAAAAGTTTGGACGCACTTACCCAGTCATATGAATGGGTAAGAAGTGGCTTACTGGAACACGGACACAGCATAAGTGGACAAGGGATGAGAACAGGGAACTGTTGGAATGCTGCTACATATTTAACCCCAGTGAAAGGGGCTACATGAAGAGGATGTAGATGGATTCTTCAGAACCCAACATCTAGACTAACATCAAAACAACTAGTGTTCCAACATGTGCAAGAACCAACCACTATTGCAACTAGAGAATGAGAAGGTACAACACAAATGCTACAGTAAGGGGGAGCTAGGACGTCAAGTTGGGGGGTGGGGTAGGGTCTCCCCGCACTCCGAGACTGGGTACCAAGCCCCAAGAACAACTGGTACATTGAATGCTAGAAAAGATGACCTGAAGGAGAAGATCATGGCCAAGCTGGAAAACTGGACTGCCCATGGCCGATTATCAAGCCTACTTTAAGCACCCTCTGCAAGTCTACAAGAAAATGTGAATGCAGCACTACAGACAATCCCTACTGTGAAACCAACCAACTGATGTATACCACAGCAACAGTGATCCTTGAGATGCTTGGCTGTAAGATGAACAACAGCCACAAGGAGCAGTACCCTTCATGGAGAAGAAGACTAGAGGCTAAGATCAAAAAACACCAAGGCAACTAAGCCAACAGGAACTGCAAGTAACATCAATGGAACAAAACACCAGCTACCGGTAGACAGAGCAGTCACTCGAGACTGTAAGACCAGACTGACCAACCTGTGCACTGCCTGGATTAATTACAAGAAAGCCTATGACTCAATGCCTCACATATGGATCCAAGATCAACAGGACCCTAAGAGCCTTCATCAGGAATTCAATGGGGATGTGGAGAACAACACTAGAGGCCAACTTCAAGCCAATCACCTTCAAATACAGGATTTACCAAGGAGATGCTCTGTCCCTACTTCTGTTCTGATCATTAACAAGACTGGCTATCGATACCAACTACAGAATGGAGCAAACCTTAGCCACCTCCTCTACATGTACAACAGCAAGCTGCATGCCAGGAATGAACAAGACATTGATTCACTGATCCACACAACTAGGAGCTACAGCAACGACATTGAAATGCCTTTCGGACAGCAGACGTACAGTCAGATGGTAACAAAAAGAGGGAAGGTAGTCACAACTGAGGGAGACACCCCCGAAAGGTAGTTGAGAATGACCAAATCCTGTGAGACTTCCATACACTGACGTAGAAACTTGTGATGGCTAACCAAATGGACATAGTAGTAGTGGACAAGCAGAGAAAGAAAGCCATAGTGATAGACATAGCAATACCAAGTGATAACAACATCAGGAAGAAGGAACACGAAAAGCTCAAGAAATACCAAGGACTGAGAGAGGAGCTAGAGAGGATGTGGAAGGTGAAGACAACAGTGGTCCCTGTGGTAATCAGAGCACTCGGGGCAGTGACCCCCAAACTGGGAGAGTGTATCCAGCAGTTTCCAGTAATGACATCTGTCCAAAAGAGTGCAGTACTAGGAACAGCTAGGATACTGCATAGGACCCTCAATTTCCCAGGCCTCTGGTGGAGGATCTGATCTTGAAGGGCAAACAAAGTCTGCTTGCAGGGCGAGCTGGGATTATTATTATTTTTTAATGTATTATTAACTGAAGTTTTAGATCACTCACCTAAAATTCTTGACGTGATCCTCCACACCAGTAAGAGAGACAGAGTATGACAAAGCCATGTTGTATGTGCCTGCCTGAACTGATGAACCCCAGTTTACCTCTGTTGTTTAAAAAAACACACACACACACACACTTTTTATTCTGTACACATGTACATAATAAAAAAATGAAGGGGTAAAATATAATTTCACATAGATTGATCTGAGGCATGTTAGTCTAGTCAAACCATCAGTCAGTTCCAACTGGTTTTTGACTCACTTGGTTTGTTGTAGTTGATATATCCAAACAAGAAGAATATTATACAGAAGGTGATTAGAGCAGCCCACCAGGTCAACAGGAACATCAGAACTACAGATATCACTGCTCCAAACAGAGCTGTCCATTTACTGTAGTAGTGAAATGATGGTCTCCAACCTACAGGAGGAGACAGCGAGAAAAGGAGGATTATGAGGTGGTATAACAGAACTGTGTCCAAGGTGGCAACCAAAGGATTTTTGAATGGTCTGATCCCATTGTCCACCTTTTATGACCTAAGATTACATCACCTCCAGTATGTACACAGAAAATACAGCTTAAACTCCAGGTGTTGCATAAAAAGCACATGTGATATTACTCTGTTTACTGTACATGTAAAGTAAATTTCTGTTTCCTTGTAACGTTTTGGTTTGTTTACAGATTTTTATTTAGCTTTTTCTAAGGCATCACTAGTTTAACATCATAGAGCTATGAATTCTAGGTAATTGATTTTGGAAAACAAATGCACTGCGATGTCAAAATGTTGCAGAACTATCTCCCGGAGTTTATCTTGAAGTTAGATGCCCCCCTGCGCTTTCTAGTTAAGGGGTTGAACAACCTCTTTGCCCACTTAGCTGCGTATAAATGATTCATTTGTCTACCAGTCTCATACCACCTGCTCCCTTCTTGCTGAAATCTTTGCTGTTTTATGGTGTGTCTTTAATGTTGGTGCAGGAACAAATCAGTGAGTAGTGGGTGTGTATGTAGGTGCTTTTGGGCACTGTCACTGTAACTATCCTGCTGCATAACCCAAGTGAGCTTAAGCTTCAGGGCGTGAACTGATGTTTGGACATCTCCTTCTGTGCTTTCTGGTAGAGAGTAGAGTTAATGGTTCCATCAATTATGGCAAGTCATTCAGGTGCTGAAGCAGCAAGGCCATCACAGACCATCACACTGCCACCACCATGTTTGACTGTACAGTGTTCTTTTAATGAAATGGGACTCAAACTTTCTGAAAAGTCAAACTTTTGTCTCATCAATCCACAGAATATTTTCCTAATGGGATCAATTGGGGATTTTTTGGCAAATGTGAGATGAGCCTTTGTGGGTTTTTTTGGTCAGCAGTGGCTTTTCTCCTGGGAGCTCTCCCATGGATGCCATTTTTGTTCAGTCTCTTTATTATTGTTGAGTTGTGGAGGCTGACCTTAAAGGACATATATCATGCTTTTAAATGCTTCTTTTTCATATATAAATCATTCACTTGTTATCTATATAAAGTAGAACTGCAATGCTTCAGTCTGAATTCCCCATTATTGCAGCTCCACAGACCTCGCTTTGACCCCTTTTCTGACACCCGTCGTAGAGCAGCCTGTTTTGGTGCGGTGTCTTTAAATGTGAATGAGACATTTCATGCCCCGCCCCCCTCCAGGTCGCAGAGCGTTCCACTCCACTCCATTTGGCCATTATTGTAGTTTAAGAGCAGCGATACGATTAGCTCCTGGCAGAGAAACTTTTTATTCACAATATGAATAAAGTAAACAAAGTCTCAACATAGGAGTTAGCTAACACCAGCATCAAGACCGTCACTGAATCCCAAGACAAAAACGGCAGACACAAAGCCAAATGTTATTCAAAACATGCAGTACAGTTTTATCCTCAAGAAGCTAAAAGCCAGTACACAGCACTAACAGCAGAAGGCACAATGCTACTACTATCAAAACAATGGCCAGGACGTCATTTCAACACACAAAATTCATGTCTAAAATAAAGTTTGTTGGCATTTTAGCGTTATTTGGAGCTTATCGTTTTGCTGTGTCTGTGGTTTCTGTAGAGAGAAGGAACTGGCCCCTCAATCAGATGAAGTTTTTTGGCAATTCCCTCTTTATACTGGCGGAGGTTGCTGAAGTGCTTCGCACAAACACGGAGGATTTTCCCCACTGATGTAGGTACATTTCCCAGAAATATAAAATTTAACCAGGCACTTCAAAGAGGCTCTGATGCCAGGGGGTGATGTAAGGAATCGTGTGGGTTACCACATCCAACAACTGAATATTTTTACTTACCTACGTGCAACTTCGTCATAACTAAACTGGACTACAAAATCACTGCGAGAAAAAAAAATGGTGGATTCACGAGATTGGTTAGCCGGATGTCCATGCCCTTGTTTAGCAGTTCCACAGCAAATACTGTGACGTAACACATAAGAAAACATAGCAGTGAATAGAGAAATCTGAACAGCCTGAAAAATATGATCCAAAAAAGAAAATAAAGATATCTACGCAGCACCAGGACAGAATGCATTTAACTTTTCTGCATCGCTACACACTAAAAGTACACAACAAAATGTATTTAAGGGCTTAAAAAAAAGTGGATTTTGCATATGTCTCCTTTAACTGAGGCGAGTGAGACCTGTAGTTCTTTAGATGTTGTTCTGGATGATTTGTCGAGGTGTTCTTGGATTAATTTTGGTAGCCACTCCTGGGAAGGTTCACTACTGTTCCAAGTTTTCTCCATTTGTGGATAACGGCTTTCACTGTGGTTCACTGGAGTCTCAAAGCCTTAGAAATTTTTATTTTTTTTTTGTAACCCTTTCCAGACTGATAGATGTCACTGACTTTGTTTCTCATCAGTTCTTGAGTTTCTTTAGATTATGGTATGATGTGTTGCTTTTTAAGATATTTTAGCCTACTTCACTTTGTAAGACAGGTTTTATTTAAGTGATTTAAGTGGCACAACATTGTACAGTATAATTAAACTTTAGACCTGACCCAACCAACACTGACTGTGAAGGACGTGTGTCTTGTATTGAGCTTAGTTACTCACCAGGGGAGTTAGTGATTGAAGCATGAAAGCAGCTGAAGTTTATAAGGCTGTAGGAACACAGGAAGAAGTTGGAGATCAGAGCCGCAATGGTGTTCAGCTCCGCTGTAATGATACAGATGAGAGAATAATTTAAAACCACATCACAGACTCAGAACTATGTAAGCTATTTTACTAAAGTATCACAACATGAGTCAAAGAAAAAAAGATGTGTCAGGAAGTTTAAATAATAATATGCCATGTGTGAGTCATGTGGATCACACCCACCGATGAGAATGAAGGCCACAGCAATGATGTAGCACAGTAGATAAGCCCGGAGTGGCTCATCATTTTTCCCATAACCCTTTGCAAAGAACCCAATGTACGGGTATAAGTTGTCTCTGCACAGACACTGACATAAAGAACAGCAAACATAAACAAAAAAAGTTAGACTTCACTACATTTACACCCACTTTAATGCATCAGACATTTGATAGATAAGCTGTTTATTTTGGCTATGGTTCTCTGAGAAATCACATGCCTGCAAATTGATATTTTAACTGTCCTCTATGTTGTTGCCTTTTTGAAAGATGACTACACTTGAGCAAAGATGATATAGCTGTATGAGATGATGTTGTTTGTTTATTCCACTTTAGTGCTTTATAAATCTTTTTTTTTGTTCTGCATATTACGTAAAAGATCATTGTTAATATGAATTATGACTATATGATTAGTAGATCTATGATTTTGCGAATTTTCAAAAAGAGGGCTTTGTTGTTTGTATAATCCAGGCAAAATGCTTCGCATGATGAAGATCTCTGATATGGCAATATGACAATTCAGCAAGCAAGTCTTTTTTTAATGCTCAATTTATATTTTGTCAATCAGTGAAAGCACAGTTGAGATGGATGTAAAGAGAAGCCTCACTCATGAATTCCTCACCTGAAAGACTTTAGGGGCAGAGACAAGAAATCCAAGCGCAGAAGATAAGCTGGCTGCAAAGACACCAGCAGTGATGAGGTATTGGAAACCAGAAACTTGGCCCAGTACCTGGTTTGAATTATTATGAAGAATGCAACAAAGCAGAATAAAGTTTTAAATGCAACAATAGTGACAGGAATATCGACAAAGAATATCAACCAAAAGAGGCATATTTATTTTTCTGTTTAGCAGCCCTCTTTGCAATCAAAAACTAGTGTGCCTTTTGTACCTTTAAATTGTTGGCAAGGCCATATTCACAAGACTGTGACTGTATACAGTCTGTGAAGTTCCAGCCAAGGTTACATCCCAGTCCCACACAGTCGTCACTGACATTTCCAGTCAGGATATCTGTCATATTTCCAGAAGCGTCTCGCACTACACATGATGCTGGAGGAAAAATACAGGTGTCAGTGCTATTTTCATGGCATGGATAATCATGTTAGTTTATTTATTCCCCACTCTGAAGGCTAGATTTTTCTCAGTTTGTACTACTTCTGGAAATCTGTTCCAGATAAATAAAATGTGAGCTGTATAACTGAAAAAGTGCCAGGATGCATGTATTCAGCCTCTATGATGTATCATATAAATGATTGCTTCCTGCTTTAAACAAATAATGCATAAAACAAAAGCATGTAAAATGGGTAGCTTACCAACAGTGGCAGATATCATTAAGTAGCTCATAGTAGTACAAAAAATGGCCATGAGCGTGCCTTTGGGGATAGCCGTAGCAGGATCCTGAGATGAGAAATAAAATTAAACAGTGCATTCATATATTTCTTGTATCATTTCTCTTTCTTTATTTTTCTCATACTTTAAGGTCTCCAGAGATGTTGGCTCCAGACAGGATGCCAATGGCGGAGGGAAAGAAAATGGCAAACATCTGGAAAAAATTGCTTTCAGGTCCTCTCCACTCTGGTGTCAGGTTTTCTAAGAAGATCTCAGCTTAAAAACATGCCAGATATAATAATAGGAGATTATGGACGAGGAATAAAAAAAGAAAGATATAGACAGAGGTCATAGATATTATAATTATTGAATGTGGTGTTTGGAACAGTAGACTCTCCTGAGAAACCTAAACTTACAGCGGTATCCAAAAATGCCCAGTGCCTGCTTCTCTGGAGTGGGAGGGATAAAAGTGCCCACAAAGTAGTTGGAAAAGGAAACCAGAAGAACTAAGAAGAATAAAATCTGGGTCTGTGAGAAAATACAAATAAAGACAGGAGGAAAAAAGTGAAGTTATTAAGAGACAAAACTTTATCCAAGTACAGCAAAATCAAATGGGTCAATACATGCTCACCTTAGACTCCCACTCCATTCCAGCCAATGAAATAAGCAGAAGAACTGTGATAGTGATCACACCTACAATACGGACGTCGTTGACTGAATCAACCATGACAACACCAAACTCCTACAAAAATTTACCAAATTATTAACATACAAAGCAAGTTTCAGTTGCATAACTTTTTAGTGAAATTTGTTTTCACATCAACTTTTACAAAAAAACAAAATCCCATCCATGTAACACAACATAATGTACAAATACCAAAAAGCACTTTGGGTAAACACTAAACTACCTGCATTAGATCACGGACCACCTCTGCAAACCCAACAGTATTGAGTGCACAAGCCAAAGCATTGGCAAATGAAAAGACCATCCCAATTGGTCCCCCAATTTCAGGACCCAAAGTGCGTGAGATCATGAAATATGTCCCACCTGAAAATTATTTTAGACACAGAAACAAGGCTGTTAGAACACATTAAACATTATGCTAAACACTAAAAAAAAAAAATTGAAAAAGTACAATTTTGAGCTCATCTGCAAATTTTTATTCTTAAAAAGTCCAACCTTTTTTACTTTTCTTTTTCTTTTTTTTTTTAAGGTGTCCTAATTATTCACATACTCACCTGAGATCACCCTCCCGTTAGTGGCAATGGCAGAGATGGAGAGAGTAGTCACTGAGGTCACCGTCACGGACATCAAGATAATAAGCCAGGTCAACACTGACATAAGAATTAAGTTATAACTCATCATAATGATATATTATAGGTATATAAACTTTGTACTTAATTGAATACTGAGCTGTGAGGCGCTCTCATATGCTGAATTTTCTACTTTTCTTTTTAAATTTACTATATATATATATATATATATATATATATATATATATATATATATATATATATATATATATATATATATATATATATATATATATATACACACACACACAGACATAGAAATGTATATGGACCTACCTTTCATTCTCAGAACACAATCTATGACTCATTCTCAAGTTTTGCTTGAGGCAGTAACAGGAGGTTATGATACCATGATTCAATGGATTTTTTTTACAGTTTTCAGTAAAATATCCCTAAATCTAACTACTAGTACTACCTGTGGGTTGGAAAGCAAACACTCACCCATAGTCAGACGTGAAAAAAACAGCCTACTTTTTAAACAAGGAAACTAGCATTCTTTCCTAATCCCATATTGCCATTTCCTGGTGAAGCTATTATGCCTGACATCGTTTGTCAGTATTTTTAAAGTTTCAGCTGCTTTTTCCCTCTTTTTGAAATATCAGTTTTTCCCAAAATAAAGCTCTACCAACAATGTGCTCCCACAATCAACATAACCCACAAATAAGAAGATAAGAACAGAGCTGGGGGGGGGGTACAGCAAAATAAAAGACTGAACAGGACTAAATGAAACTGATCACTCACAAATGCCTGCCTGAGAGGTGATCCATGACAGGCGGAGGAACAGGATGACTCCCCAAATATTAAGCATACAGCGAACCTGTGACCAGTGTGAAAGTAATGTAGTTCCAAATACAAGATCTTCAAGTAATAAGGGTCAATAATTTTGTCTATTTTTTTGAGCTGCCTATTGGAGCAGTAGATTTAAAGATACAAAAGCTGTTCTTACCATGACTCCAACAAACCAGCCAAATCTTGTAGGAGTTTGCGCCTTAGGACCATGGGACTCTTCACTTCCACAGTCTGTGACAGGAATATTGCTAGTTCCTGGATCTGTGTTGGTGTTCCCTGCCTCCACTTCCTGAAAATAATATAGAATGTGATCTGAACAGATCATTTTCTATGGTCATTACCTTTACAAAAAAGAATTAATTCAATTTCGTTGTTTGGATAACCTGCCAGAGGTGGAAAGTAACAAAGTTCAAATACTTTGTTATTGTATTTAAGTAGAATTTTTCAATACCTACTGTCACGATTCCCCAGTTATCCTGGGTGGCCTACCCTTTCTCTCTTTCTCTCTCCCTCCTTGCCCTCTTTCTTTCAATCTCCTGTTTACTCACCTGATCCTCATTAGTACTCTCATCTGTTTGCTGTTTAGCACAGTGGGCCCTATACTTAAAAAACAAACGTCTCCATCAAGTGGACTCTGAAATTTTGCTGTACTAGCAGTGTCCAATCAAAAGTAAAAAGGCTTCTTTCTTTTTTTTGCAAGTTTCCTTCTTGTGGATGGTTTACTCATAACCTCTCTTTTGTTCAGGACAGCAGCACCTGAAGAAGTGAGCTAAAGCTGGGAAAATTTTGGGATATTTGGACTTTTGAGGAGTGTTGGACAAAAGTGTTGCTTGTCAGCATAAGAGACCCCTTTAAAACTGCTTGAAAACTGTAATCTGACCTCCGTTCCTCTCCTGTGTCCAGACCTTCTGGGACTTAACACCTACACTGTACTTGTTAAATTTTGATAAAATATTGATCTGATCAGTTAAGTAGCAGAGGGGGTTGTTACTCAGTTTCAGCTGATATGGTGTTAATGAAATTCACAACAGGTGCACTAGAGGCGCAACAATGAGCCAACCCCTAAAACAGGAATGGTTTCATAGGTGGAGGTACTGATACTGTTTTCAGCTCATCTGAATTTTTTTCCACTAATTTTGAATTTGGCTAGGGTCAGTGTCACTACTGGTAGCATTAGGTGATACCTGGACCCTACAGAGGTTGCACAGGTAGTCCCGCTCCTCCAGGATGGCACATCAATACATACCATTACCAGAAGGTTTGCTGTGTCTCCCAGTACAGTCTCAAGAGCATGGAGGAGATTCCAGGAGACAGATAGTTAATCTAGGAGAGCTGGACAGGGCCGTAGAAGATCTTTAATCCATCAGCAGGACCAGTATCTGCTCCTTTGTGCAAGGAGGAACAGGATGAGCACTGCCAGAGCCCTACAAAATGAACTCCAGCAGGCCACTGGTGTGAATGTCTCTGACCAAACAATCAGAAACAGTCTTCATGAGAGTGGCCTGAGAGCCTGACATCCTCTAGTGGGCCACTTGTTTACTGTCCAACACCATGGTGCTCGATTGGCATTTGCCATAGAGTACCAGAATTGGCAGGTCCACCACTAGTGCCCTGTGCTTTTCGGTGATGAAAGCAGGTGAGCACGTGACAGATGTGAAAGGGTCTGGAGAAGCTGTGGAGAATGTCATGCTGCCTGTAACCTCATTCCGCATGTTTGGTTTGGTGGTGGGTCAGTGATGGTCTGAAGAGGCATATCCATGGAGAGATGCACAGACCTCTACAGGCTAGGCTACTACACTCTGACTGTCATTAGGTCCCAAGATGAAATCCTTGGCCCCACTGTCAGATACTAGGCTGGTGCAGTGGATCCTGGGTTACTCCTGGTGCACTGATGATGCCAAGCCACATTTTAGAGGGTTTTTTTTTTTGAACAGATATTGCTTTGACCCCTATAGGAAAATGTGCCCTGACTGTTATTTGTGCATAAGGGATGAACAATAGCTCAGAGTTTCCAGCCTTCTTGAAGTCACAGTATAGGGTCCTGGAGGGTTCCCTACATGATGACTCTATTTTTATTATTGTAGGGTCTTTACCTACAATACAAAGTGCCTTGAGGCACTGTTTGTTGTGATTTGGCATTATACAAATAAAATTGAATTGAACTGAATAATTGTTCTAGTGCGAGACTTCAACGCTGACACTGGTAATGACAGTGGAATCTGAAGTGGGTCAATTGGGAGGAATGGCTTGCTTCATCGGAATCCGAGTGATGCTCAGTATTGCACTTCAGTGGCAATCACAGTTTATCCATAACAAACACCATGTTCAAGCATAAGGGTGTTCACTAGTGCACGTGGCACCAGGACACCCTACTGTAGGATGCATGTCTATGATTGATTTTGTAATCATATTGTCAGACAGCTTTGACAGCACTGAAGCACATTGGGGACATTGAGTCTAAATGCAACATGTTCCACAGCTGAGTGGAGCTGTGACCACAAGGTGGTTGGTGTTTGTCATGGTGGCATTCACTAAACCAGATGGTGGACACTGGAGGTGAAGGGAAGTGCCAAGCTGAAGAATGCCCTATCCTGCTTGGTTAGCCATAGGAACTCTGGAGGTAGACAGGTACTGGCAGCCCAGTTGGAGAGCAGCTATCCAAAACCTTTATTGTACAACATTTTGGGTGTTCAAGTTTAGTCTGCAATGTGTGGGCCAATACCACTTCCACAGTTTGTGCTGCACTAGTAAACCCCATAACATTTCCTTACTTACTCACCTCAGTGAGGCAGTGATCAGGCCAAATTGTATATGCAATAGTTTACAAAATTATTTTAAGAGTTTAGATTTTTGATTACATTTACATTTAAACCATGCCCCTAGCCTAGTGTGTTCTGTGAGAAGTTGGCATTGTCATCAATAAATTATTCATCATTATTGCCCTTCCACACAACATTATAATGCACAAGCAGCAGTGACAAATTGTTCCCAGAAGTGGAAAACTCACACCAAATGCTTTGCGAAGAGCCTCCAGAGAAGGTCTGCTCCTTGTCTGCTGGCGGGGCAGTGTACTGACATAGTGTTCCAGTTGTGGCACCAGGTCTATGGTGCTATAGAAGGAAGACCTCCGCAGCTCTATTCTTGAGTCCTGCCACTCTGGAGCACTGTTAGACAAAAAGTGTAAACTGAGGAAGTATTAAAAAAGCTGTGGTAAACGGTGCTTTTATCTATGATGGTATAATCTCTAGTTCCTTTAATGCCCACTAGATGCTGCTAATTTTTTAAATCCTGATAATTTATTATATTTTTATTACCATTTCACAATTTTCATTTTGGTCCAGTAGCAGTTTGGCATAATCAGAAAATTAAGCTGAGGTGGAAAATAAAAATAGACATGAGCAGATATCACAGACCTTGAATCCTCATCCGAGACAATGATGGTTGGAGGAATCTGGTGGCTACCGCCGTCTTGTCTGCTATTAGCATCAAAATGGTGTGAAGAGTATCTGGGAGATCCTTCTTCACCGATTGAGAACTGGACACGATGGAGAATGCCCTGGTCTACCCCATTACTTTTGGATGTAAACTGCCCCATTGAAAGTCCTGTCAATTCCTATAAATAAAAAAAAAAAGAGCAGTGAGAAGTGCCAAGTCATTCTTCTTGCTGATAAGATTCAAATGTGTGTGATTTTCTCTCTCTCTCTTTTTCAATACACACTCATAGCTGGAGCTTCTAACACCAAAGCATACAAAGCACCGGACTGAAAGTCTAATTCTTTTGTTCTCTTGTACTAAATATTATCAAAACATAACTTTTGTAGCTAAGTGCTTGATACCAACTGTCTGATTCAAGGCAGCGTTCTGAAGGGAACTTCAAAATAATAATTCTCTTTCAGTTTGGCATAGCAAGCAACATGTCTAAAAGGTATTTTTATGTATATTCCAAACTAACATGTTAGTTACAACACTGAAATAAAATAAATGAATTAAGTTATTGGAAATATAAAAATATTGATTGGAGCAGCTTGTGAGAAGAATTCATCAGGGTTTGGGCTAATCTTGTGCAGTGGATAGAGTACAGATAATGATTCACCCTGACAAAAGAACCTCATTTGACTAATTACACTCATAATGGTTCAGTCATGAATGCAGTGGCAGCGTGTGGTACATTCTTATTTCTAAAAAGACATGAACCTGCATAAGAAATAAAAGTACAAGACAACCTTCACTGAAACAAGATGTTCTTTACTCATTTGTTAGTATTTGATTATGATTGGAATTCATTTCTTACAATTTCTTTCAGTTGAATCCAAAATTCAAATTGATTTGAATTACTGTAGTAATTACAATAGTGTAATAAAGTAGCCGTAAAAGTTAACATTTGGTTTCTGTGATCCTAAATGCATAAATGTGCATTAATCAGCTCAGCTGATAAATTATATTAAGTGAAAATCATTTTAATATTGTAAGATTTAATATTAAATATTACAAAATCAGTATCAGTTTAAATATTAAATGTTATTAAGCGTTTTAACAACTACATCATAGAACATTTTAAACCCAAAGCAAAAATACTTGTGTACTTACAGTTCTTTTCTTTTCCTGTTGAATGAGTGAGCCGGGGAAAAATGTGCCTTTGTTCACTCATAGTGAAACACTTGGAATTTATACTGTTAGTGAGGTAGGTGACATCCCCTCCCATTTACCTCATCCCCTCCTTACAGACACACACTCACTAATTTTCTTGCCTACACACACACACACACACACACACACACACACACACACACACACACACACACACACACACACACATGCAGATAGTTCCATGAAAAGGTTATCTGATCTGTGTTATACTGACACCCAAAAAAACTTAAGTTACTATATTTTGAGTTTTGAAACACACCTTTGAATAACCGTTACATTTTTTCTCAATTGCGTTGGTGCAATTCTCACAGCAGGAATGTCATTCTTACCATTCTTAATGCAGTTCTCAAAATAGCTAAAGTACAACACAGGCTCACATGTGCAAAAGCCACTACAATAATCAAAATCTTCCCTATAACAGTGAATGTTCTAATGTTCTAATATTAAATGACCTTTCAACACTTAATCTTTCCAAAACTAAAAAGCGTGCAGTATTTGCTGGCCTGACAGCTGCTAAGAAAATGGTTGTGGTTCGTTGGAAGCCGCCTCATTCTCTTTCTATCAAGTCCTGGGTTCTCTCCTTTTTGGATGTGGTGTATATGGAACTATCGACAGCTCGAATCAACGGTGCCTCAGAGGAAACCCTGAATACTTGGTGCGCCACTGCAGAATCCGTGAGAAACATGTTATAAGCCTTGCCCCCAGCCTTCTCCACCTCAGCCTCTTACGCTATTCAGTCCCTTTTGTTTTGTCTGTGTCTCTGGTCCTATGTCTATGTCTCTTTTATGTATGCAGGTGTTACATGATGGGCTTTGCCCACTTTTTTCAGGTATTTGCTCATCTGGTTTGTAGGTTTTGCTTGGCTGCCTGCCTGTCTATTTCTCTGTTTATTTAGTTGTTTTACATTTTTATGCATGCGTATACATATTTGCGTGTATGCATCTGTATATATATATGTATGTATGTATGTATGTATATGTGCTGTTCTAGGTTTGAGTGTTTTTATTTTATGCCCATCTTGTAGGCACACAAAATTTTATATGATTGTGATCTTATGTTCCCTTTCTTCTTTTTTGGTTGTTTGTGAAACGTTATTGAACTGAAATAAAAATTTGATCGCAAAAAAAAAAATCAATATCTTTTTCTTATATGTCAGAACATATAAAGCAGTCAATCATTTCAACTCTGTGATAAATGAATAGAAACCCTTTCACCACTGTTTTCAGACTTAGACATCAACAATTGTTTTTTACTTTTATCAAAACCTTACCTACTTTGAAAAAGAACTGCAAAAAATGTGGGTCTAATGTTAATGTGAAAGATTTATAAGAAACTTTGCAAAATTGTTGAAATGGAGAAAAGCAAAACTGAGCTTTTGTGTTCATTCTTCTTGATGTTACTGTTGCTTGGTATTGCTACGACTATCCTCCTCTGCCTGTTCACCATGTTCGGTTGGTTAACCATCACCAGTTTATCCACCTGTATCTGGAAGTCCCACAAGATCATTCTCAACTCAAAACATTGGAGGTATATAGAATTTTGACCTCAGGACTTACTATTCAACACAGATGTTCCTGTATACTATGCCAGCCACTTGGTTATGGGGTTCCATATATGCTCTGCCTGCTATCTTGCACCCTGCTGTTGTGTGCTAGATTGTCTCAAGGCCATCTCTGCACAGTCTGCACCTGGAGTTTTGCCTGGTGTGATAGACCCCAGCCTATCTTAGGTTCCTGTTGATCTTGTATAGTTCTCTGTATTCCAGGATCCATGTGTCAGGCATTGAGCCTTAGGCTTTCCTGTAATCAATCCAGGTGGTCCTCGGGTTGGTCCGTCCGGTTTTACAGTCTCGAGGGACCACGTTATTTATCAGTAGCTGGTGTTTTGCTCCTCTGGTGTTTCTGCCAATCCCTTTCTGGGCCCTGCTCATGTACTGAGCCATGTGCCTGATCATCTTTGCTGTTATGATGCATGACAGGAGTTTCCATGTTGCACTGAGGTAGGTTATTGGCCAGTTGTTGGATAGGACCTGTCCCTTCTGGGGGTCCTTGGGTATCAAGACTGTCCAGCCTTTCTTGATACTTTTTCTCTGCATCTTAACCTCTACTGTTATCTGTTTTCAATATATGGTTTCTGGTACATGTGCTCTGAAAAAAATACATCTTTGTTACACAATACAGGAAGCCTGTGTTAAGTTTGGAGAAACAAAAGAACAAGTGGGCTCATATTGAAACACTGGTGGCAACTATGGATGATTTTTGAAAGTGAAGCCTAATAGGTAGAACAGAATTAGTAGAATTGTTTCAAGATTTGTAACCGCTGAACTGTGACTCAGCCTATTTGTTTTTCAGAATTGTTGTCCGTTTGTGAGTTATAAGTGTTTACAATATCAGTAATACACAAGAAGAAAAATCTTTCACAATGACCACACAGTTGTTTCAGGGGGGCCCTCTTTTCTTCTCTCCTCTCTCTATTCTATTGTGCACCACACATCAGCATGGAATATAAGGACTAAAGTCAGCAGAAGCACTGAATTAAAAAAAGATGATGTTTGTGGAGTAAATAGAGTTTGCTGATATTACCTTGCTGACCCCAGTTTAATGAAAAAAACTTTAGGCTTGGTTATACAGGAAAAAGTGAGAGAGTGTTTTATTTATACACATTAATGCTTTGTAATATTTTGTATGCTTTGTAATACTTTAAAGACAGTATTAATAAACAAGTGACTGCGTTATTGTTGTTTAAGGTATTTTGGTGATATTTCCTCCTCTTTCTTCTTCTTTTGTGTAGTAGAAGCCTTGAATATAGTCTACTTTCTTCGACTTTAAAATGGAATGTTAAAATCCAGTTGACTTGTCATTAAATAACAGAATGCAGTCTCTCAGTTTATCCAGAATAGATTAGACTCTGTTAGACTATGAGTTCCTGGAAAACTACTGGAAACTTCTAGCTGTGTAGTCTTTATAGTGCCAGTGCCATGCTAACGACTAAACCTGCTCCAGCGCCGTGTGCACCCTACATCCTCACAATGCCATTGCACCCTGGCGTCAAAGACACGTTGCTACACCCCACCTGGCAGAGGAAAAGCAAGGTAGGTGCCTATGTGGAATCTTCGTATCTAAAAATAAGAGTATTAACCAATTGTTATCGAGCAAGACTCTTCTGATTGCAAAATTACAATAAAATCATGGTGCTGCTGGTTTTTCTAACATCTCCCATGTTTAGGGGTGTTTTGCAAAGACTTCAAAGTCCAAATGAACTGCAGACGTTTACATGTTGAACTCATTTGGACAGGTGTAAGCGACAGATACTTGTGTCTCGACACATTCATCTGTTGCAGCATTGTTAAAGAGTGCCTCACACATTGTGGACCTCCTGTGAACTTAAAAGTTTGTCATAATGACACTGTTGATATTTCATTTTGTAGACAAGGTTATGTTTAGACCATGTAAAAGACAGATCTAGAGGTCATGAGGGCAACTGATACATGTTTAATATTAAAGTGAGTAAGCATCGTGGTCATTTTCCAGGAATAGAGCATTAGCAATACGTAACTGAACGAGTAAATGCTACATAAAC